>JAKTSS010000287.1:0-16593 GCA_030580355.1 Debaryomycetaceae sp. yHKB357 | reverse complement strand
CTGCAGTAATCGAGAAAGCCGGCGTGGTGAGTGATCTGGATGCACCGGGGTGCAGGCATGCCGGTGCCAGCCCGGAGCAGTAACTTTAATACAACGGGCTGCGGGAATCCTGGTACCACCCTGGATCAGTAAACTCAATACAACGGGCCGCGGGAATCCTGGTACAACCCTGGATCAGTAACTTTAATACAACGGGCCGCGGGAATTCTGGTAAGACCCTGTATTAGAAGACGGGCCGCAGGGTCTTGATACGATTCTGTTATAGTATTCTGGTTACAACTGGCCCTAGAATTCCGTGCAGAATTCTGGTATAGTATACGGGTTTTTGATTGCGGTAGGCTTCTTGGCATGTCTCTGGCAAAGGTTTTCTGGCATGTCTTTGGCGTAAGTTTCCTGTTGCATTCGTCTCAGAATCTCTAGCGCATATTTGCGCTGGTAAAATCCTGGTTGCAATTCCGTCTCACGATTCTCGAAGAACTCTCTCTTGACTGTGGAAGGATCGTCGGCTGAGACATCATACCTCAATACACTTTAACATCCGATGTTTATACCCAAATCACAGCACCATCATAGTACTTTCAAGGTACATTTATACGCATATACCGCAGCAACTCTCCCACTAACGCCTCTTGTATATACACGGCTTCAAGAGCCACTGCCCCTCCGGCTTCTTCTCGCGCCGCTCGTTAAGCTTCTCCCGCATCGTTTGCGCCTCAATAAACTTCCTCTTCCGCTCAAGCTTGGCGTTCCTCTCGCCTTCGATCTCCCGCGACGGCTTGAAAAACTCGAACCGCGTAAACATCTTGTTCTCGTTATCCGTTTTCTTGTGGAAAAACCCACAAAGCTTTAATGCCTCTTCAAACTCCTGGCCTACCTTGTCTCCCTGCTCCGAAAACCTCGACTTGATCTCTGCGATCCATAGTTCCCCATTGAGCGCCAGAATACGGTGCGCCTCCGCAATAAAGTCTAGAAAATTTGTGCCCATCAACGCCAAGCAGAATATAACAATGTTGCACAGCTGGCTAGGAAGCGGCACGTTCTTGATATCCGCAACCGTGATTCGTGGATTGTATGCGTGCAAATCAAAACTGTGTACTTTGATATCGAGCTTGCGTGGCGGCCCGTTGCGCAATGCCTTGGGCTTGGCCTTCGAGTTAGCATTGAAAGCCTTAAGCTTCTGCTCCACTTCAAGTGCCAACTGTGCCTCGCCACACCCCATGTCGGCGACCACTACCTGCTTGTCCCGATTCCCCGGCAAACCGCCGGGTGCGTTCACGGGCCGCGTCGTGCCCCGCGTAAGAAGCTGGCTCACAAATACATTGACGGGGTTCTCGGGCCAACTCAGTACCTGCAGCCGGAATCCGTCGTGGTACTCCTTGAAAAGCAATGGCTGTTCCTGTAGTAACCTGAACGCCTCATCGGAGGATGTGGTGTAGAGCTGCTCGTTGATCCACCGGAACCTCAGGCCCGATAGTTTGGCCATCATCTTTTGTTGGAGCGGGGTGAGTTTAACATTGGGACTCGTCGTCTCGTGGTGATTGGTAGTTGTTTCATCGGTAGTTTGTTTGGCAGTTGGTCCTTTGGTAGTTTTTTTGGTAGTTGGTTCTTTGGTAGTTGTTTCCTTAACAGTACCTTTTCCCAATTTAGCATTCTCCGTCGGGTCACTTGCGCTATCCGTAGAATGCTTCGGCTTCTTGCTTTTAGGTTCATTGGTGGTGGTGGGGGTAGTATCTTCCTCACTCACTTCACTCTTCAAACGATTCCGCTCCCGCTTTTTGGACCGGTTCGACGGCTTGGCTTTCTTGTCGCCACCTGCAACCACCGTATCCGGCAAGTCCCATCCGTCTACCTTAAACAAGACCATTTTCGAAATGCGATGAGATGAGCTGTGGTGGGGAAAAACTCAAGAAAACTTGGTTAGGGAAACTACATACCTAAAAAACAACCTTCCACCCTATAAGCCATGCTTAATGGCCTCGTTTGCGTGTCCTGACTTTGCTCCTGGAGAGGACCATATAGCACTACGACAAGATGACAAGTGTTTTTACATTCCTCACGTCTTTAATAGGGCATACACCTTTGACAATACCGTCCCCATCTTGATTGGGGATTTGGTTACCAGCCCTATTCCCCTGCAAATCTACGGCTCAGGAACATACAACTGGCGCTCAATAGCCATCGTGAACAACTGGCCTATCAGAAACGTGCGTGTATTCGGCCGTATCGTGGCCGTGGCGGATGCCGTTGAATCGAACCGCAATCCGCTGAATAGCGACCACCTCGACGTAACTCTTGACGACTCGTCGCACCCTCGCGACCTGTCTGTAAAAGTTTCCGTTCCGCGCTCCCTCTTTACTCATGTTGGCCTCGAAACTGGTGGCAAGTCTCATCTCCAAGTGGTGGAGGTTAGCGGCTCGATTTTGCGCTACCACGACCGTATTCAGCTTGTCGCGCGCCAAGTGTCGGTGTTCCCACACGGTTTGAGTGACGAGCTCCGGCTATGGCATGACCGGCTCGAGTATCGTCGCCTGGTATTGCTGCGGCCATGGGTATTCACGCCGCCGCCGGTAACGCCGATGCTGCACCAGTACCGCATGGACCCGCGCGATACCGCCCGCCGCGATATGCGCCGACAAGTCGTTATCGCGCCGTCCTACTCGTCCCACGGCCTGGTTCCTGATGATAGTATCCCGACTCACCGCGCGAACCTTGCGGCACAACAGTCTTCAGATGTCGAGATTTTGCGCGTCGATCCCCAGCCCGTGCAGGTGATCTCGCACTTTCTGCTAGTTTTGGCAATCATGCGATGGATTATTCGCGCCCAGTTCAAACCGTTCACGTTGCAGCAATTGTACGCAGATTTCAGTATCTCGGAATTGGTCAGTGCCCTCGCTCAGTACCAAGCTTCGTCCCGGCCTATCAGCCCACATAATACCCAGCACTCGTTTGACGAACGGCGGGCCATGAGCTTGGCATTCCATAATGTGAGACACTACTTGCAGGCAGAATGCAAGTTGATTGTAGTCTCCAAGAGCCATCGCGTTTATTCGCTGCCGCTTAGCCGCGTGCATGTCCTGATTTCGCGTGAATTGGCGCGTTCAAAGTTGCACGGCAACGAATTTAGCGTTACCCAGTGGATTGCACAAAATTGCACCGACACCAACCTTGTTCCCAAATTAGTGAACGGAATCGTGGAGCATATTCTTGTGGAAGAACTTGGCGAACGCGAAAGATGGACATACTCGGCAAAGCACTTTACGTGGAAGTATATAGGCCCTGCCGCATAACGTATGTAAAGAGTTCTTTTGTCGAGTTGCAGCCAACACTTGAAGACCTAGGCGATGTATTCTCTTAAAAAGTGTCATGAAATGTATACCCATAAGTACTTCGTTTGACGCCTCCAAAACAAGCAAGCTTCGAAACACAAAAGTATCTTCGGCACGTTGTTGGAAAAATGTTTCCTGCTTGCGGATATGAGTGATAGTTTCTACTTAATATTCCCGGCAAAGTACACGTCTTCCGAGTTCTGGTCCGGCCTCAACAGCGAAATCATTGCGACGAGAAAGTACTGCTAATGGATTTGGTGCAGCGCGTGATATCAACGAGAGACTGGACTAACTATGGTGTTTGTGATGATTCCGGAGCTCTTACCATATATCCTAAACTAGTTGATGCTTCGCAATGAACAGATTGATGTGGCATTTACAACAGCCCTTGTTCTAGTAAGCTTTTACCTGAAGCCATCGCATTACTATCAATCTGTGATAAATGTCGTTTTGATGTCTGATAAAACAGCTCTACTTTCTACAGGTCACTCACAGCTCGCAATGCTAACCACGACGTACCAATCAAGTCTTTTCTAACCACGAAATGGGGACTGTTTGTAGAGGCGTCTATGAATCAGTGAAGTACCGGCTAGTAAGATTCACCCTACTTGGACACGAGTCTCTGCAGGTCTGATTTTATCGTCAAAATGAATTTAATTGAGCCAGTTGTCATCAAGAATGCTAGAAGTGCACTACAGACCAACAGCGTAAAGAATACCAATTAAATGAATGATACCAACGAAAGTAAAGTATCTCGGCGATGGAGGCCCTCAAGACTCACACGTGATCTCGGCGATCTCCGAGATTTCCGGAAGCCGAATACTGGGGTTACTCGGCATACGAAGCACCATGTCAGAAGTAGACTTTATAACGAGCCACATTCTCGATACAACAACTGGAAAACCGACAGCCAACGTCACATGCCACTTGTTCTATGTATCACCCTTGCTTAGAGACTATGACGAGCAAAGTGTTGAAAGCCTCAACAATGCAATGTGTTTTGCCACGGGCAAGACGAATCTGAACGGCAGGGTGCAAAGGTGGGACATCCGTCCCCAGCTCTCCACATCTGAAGCGTCTATGGTAGGAATAGACTCTGGCTCTTGGTCCGTGTTACGGCCAGGAGTGTATCGATGCAAGTTCTTTACAGGAAAGTACTTTCAGGCTATTTGCCCCAACTCTGCCGACTTGACTGCGCGAACCTTCTTCCCAGTTATCGATATAACGTTTCTTGTGAGTGATCCACCGGAAGCGCATTACCACATCCCCTTACTCTTATCCAATTATGGGTACACCACGTACCGGGGCAGCTGATTCTTTTGCCGTGAGATCTCTAATTTAGAGCCTACGGTGTAATGGGTATGCTATTTATCTTGTTGTACTTTACATATTACCATATCAAAAATTAAAGTATGAGCCGGGCAAAGACACGCAATGCCGATACAAGAAAAGCGGCTAGTAAAAGAAATGGGTGAGGTGCTGTGATTTTTCGTGGACCAACATTTCGTTGCACTTGTAGTCATTAAGTTCCAGCTTAATTAGGGCAATGTCCTTGTCATCAGTGAGGGTATATTGCGTGACCGCCTTGTTGTAGCGCTTGTAAGTGTCCGGGCTGAAGGTTTCCGTCACATGAATCGAGGCCGCGAATCCCACATTCTTCTTGGTGAGACTCGGCCTGGATTTGAGCACCGATGTTGGGACCTGGCCCTGGCGCGACGCGGGGGACACAGAGGAAGACAGTAGTTGTGCGTCAAACTTATCGACCTTGACTTCGAGCGAGTCAAAGTCTCGCAACTGGCGTGCGTACTTTACAAACGCCGGGTAAAGCTGGCGCGGGAACTTTTCATTGTCCGATTTAAACAATGCCGCCAACTGGGGGCCGTCCAAGACGATCTTGCCATCAACGAGCTCGAAATTGTAGTCCTTAAGCTCCACGACCAGGTGGTCGAGTTCCTGTTGCAAATCCTTCTCGTCCAAGCGGTACCATCCAAACTCGTTCCGCAAGAAGCGAATATTGTCGTCAATGTACTCTTCCTGCAGCGTCAGCAACTCGCCATCGCTAATGCTGTCTTCGCGGCTATCCTTGAGTTTCTGATCCTGGATCTGGGCCGACGTCAATTCGTCGTCGCGGTAAAAGGGCAACAGCGTATCTCGAGCAAGGGGAGGAGGAGGCGGGACCGAAGGAGGAGGAGGAGGGTGGGGCGTGGGGCCTATTTCCTGGTCCTTATAGTTATCTATCGACGTGAAAATGTCCTGTAAAAGATCGCCCTGCCCCGACTCTGCAAGTTCCGGGAGGCAAAAGGCACCCGATTCGCTTCTTTCGGGCAGCGACTGGGGCAGCAAGCCCGTTTCAAGCACGTCGCAGTCGTATGGCATTGTTTGTTTGCACTCGTCTTCACGACCTTTGCTGAATATTCGGCGACAAAAGCCCTTGATGCTAAATTTCCGTTTACTGGACGCGACACTGGAAGATCTTTGTGGGAAATCGACCTGGCTATTGGACAGAGTGTTCTGCAGCGATTTACGAGCAAAGATATCGTCATCGCCCAGCTGGTACGAGTGTGGCGAGAAGTTGTGGTTGGGGCTTGTCAGGTGGTGCGGCCTTTTGGGTATTAGTTCATCACTCGGGGGTGATGGCAGTAGCGGGGACTTTGGAGAGTGTGACAGGTGGAAAGTCTCACTACTGGTCTTGGGCACCGGGCTCGAAAACTGGCCAGAATAGGTCGAAGTGACGCCCAAATTCGAATCAATGTCTACCGGCGTGCCATTTACCATCTCATAGAGTTCCTCGCTTGTGGGGGTTGCAAAGATCAGGAGGGGCAGAACATTAGTTTTCTTGGCCGACCTGGTTTTTGCTACCATCAAAGGCTGATCGAGGCTTTGGCAGTCTTGTTTAGGGGTAGTGTGTTGGTGGGGGTGCTGCTGATCGGGAGACTGGGACGAGTCTTGAGAGTTCGCCGAGGAATTGCGCAACATGCCCTCCGAGCTTGAGCGATGCAACGCCTTGAGGCGCATGGCAGAGCGGTCGGGCACCACGTCGACCGGTTCCTGCGGGCTGGTGGGAATAGACGACACCGAGGCGGGATTCGAAGAGAGGCGGGGGCGCGACGAGTAGAGGGAGCGGGTCCTGCGAAGCAGGCCCAGACGCAGGGTATTGGAAAGGGTGGCGACTTCAGTCACCGGGGTGCCGACCTTGAGGACGCTCGCCTCCTCGGGATCGAGTTCGATGAGGTCGCGACGCGGGGGCACATCGGGCTGTTCCTCCTGTATGTGGGACACCAAGCTGGTGGTGGTATTATTATTATTTTCAAAGGCGATAGGAGGGGTATAGCACGGGTCCGACAAGACGGACTCTGGGCTATCGTCGTACTCACTTGTCGGTGTCTGAGTACGACTTAGAGCGACGTCATGGTGGTGGAGTAAGCTCGACAGCGCGGAATCTTGGCGAAAATGCAAATCGCTGCCGGGGCTCGTAATTGTGCGGGACAGTTTTACGGAAACAAAGCTTGCATCTGTGGGTGAGGAATTCAGTGACGCAGGAAACGGTTTGAAGGATGTGGAAATTCCCAAGCCGTGAGAAGGGACTAGCGTTGTCGTCATAGCATCCAGATTCACAGTGGGACTAGAATGGATACCAGAAGGAGGAGGAGGTCGCTTATTTGCATGTGGTGATTGTAAATCAGATTGAACGCCACAATTATTGTTTTCTTCGAGGGAGTCGTACTGCATATACGTCGTATTTTCTAGCACATTTTTGACGCTTGTCGCGAAAGCCGTCGTATTTCCACGTGACTTCTCGGGATTCGCGACGCCGTCGCCGGCTGCTGAGCTTATCCGAGGCACACGCGTAGGCTCGAGGGTTTGTAGCAGATCGGCGGTCTTGACAGCGTACACGGACAATCCCGAGTCTGTAGAATTGAAATGCGAAGGCGGCGATTTCACCGATTCGGACCCATCGTCCGTCATGGAATTGACGGTCAGAACGCTGGCGGGGCTTTCCTCCAGCGACGTTTCCCGCAAGATATTGTTGGGACGGAGCGTTTGGCTGTGCATGCTGGAGCAGCTGATGCTGGTCTTGGGCAAAAGCGAGATTCCCGGTTTGCTATGGAGAATCTCCGCGTTGATGTTGGTGGGCACGTCGGTCCGGTCCACGCTGCGTAGTTGCCGATGCAAGGTGCGTCGTTCCTGTAGTTTGGCCGATATGTATGAGAGTGGAGGGAGTGGAGTGTCGATGAACAGGCTAGACGACAGAGACAGGCCGAGGTTAGCTCGCGGACTCGGGTGCGGAGACGGGCCCAAGTAGGACCGTGGGCTCGGGTGCGGAGACGCGCCGAGGTTGGACCGAGAGCGCGGCAGTGATATGGTGATGGAGTAGGGAGACGGCGACGTGTCGGGTCGCGTTATGCTGGAGAGAGAAGAGGTACGGCTACTAGACGTATGCACAGAGTGGCTTGAGGAGGGCGAGCCATAATTAGTAACGGACAAGTTTGGGGCGGGGCGTGCCCCCAGTGAATTCTGAGCAGGTGTCACATGCGTCGGTAACAGCGTCAAGCTCATGGTATGCGGGAGAGGTAACTTTTGTGGTCGCTTGCGGCTGGATTTCGCGTTGCCACGGGGATGGAACATCTCTCCGTTAGGGAATCTATAGGAGCCGGAGATGTCTGCTGGAGTCTGCTTCTTGGACTTTCGCGAAAACCTTTCCTGAACACTGAGCAAGGCTTCGGTCGAAATTAGCGACGACATGGAATGCGTTCTGGTGGGACCTCTTATAGGATCCGAAGAGAGGGAATCCCTTCGGGATCGAGGTGATGCATGCATCCGTGAAAAAGGAAAAAAAGAAAATAGACCAGTCGGGAATGAGGCAACGAGGTGCAAAATGCCAAAGTGGTGGGAGGACGGGCAAGTCAATTGCCGTGTGACACCTCAGAGCGTACTTGGCCGTAAAGAATAGTAGTGAAAAAGAAAAACCAGTGCCCAAATCGGCCATGTACCGAGATCCGATGCACACACCCACACACAACGCGGCGGGAGCAAGACCTGGAGAAGAGGCAGGAGGGATGGGGAAAGCCGTGGGTTCGGAAGAGGGCCAGACCTATTTCTTTATATATACTGCTGAGTGAGTGTCGGGTACAGAACGCGAGTGGTGGTGGTGAGGTGGTGGATTGGTGGGCGAGGCTTGCTCGCCCGGCGCGGCCGTTACCACGAAACAAGTGCGATGCAATTTTTTTCCCCATAATACGACGAAAAATTAACGGAAAAAAAATATACCAGGAAAATACCGGCGAAAAATATCCTGAATACCGCTTCAGTGTGCAGGAGCTAGTGGGCGTTGGCTTGGGCACGAGCCATTAGTGGGAGTGCGTAGCTTATTGTTCCGCGCAGAGGTTCTACCGCGGAGATAGCAGAGTGGTAGAGGCAGCGACCCAGGCCCTCTATCGACAATTCGCGCGTGATTACCACTACATTTTTAGCGATCACGAGCGTGATTCTCGGGGAATATTTTTCCGATCCGGTAGCGTTGCAGAGAATATTTTACCGCTGCTGCTAAGCATGAACTATTCGAGATGCCAATTGAGTAGGCGGCTACGGTCGGAAGATAGGCTGCGCTTATCGTTCTTTCTTTTGTTTCGAATCGGAGTTGACGAGTTCGCCCTGCTGCCTTTGCGGCAGATCCTCCGCTCTACTCTCAGAAACCACCAATGGCCAAATGTGTTGCGTGGTGGGATCCCGCCTGGTCCCGCGCCAGAGTGTGATTTTTTGCCTCGTGTCGTATTTTATAATTTAGTCGCAGATCCTTCACAGCCCAAACGCCCACTGGCTATTAGGTAAGACTCGTGCCCCTTCTTGGCAGCACCGCGCCTCACGATCTCAGGCGCCGCTCAATGGGCGTCCACCCTAGTGTGAGCCGTCCACATTGGTGTGACCCTTCAACTGTGGTCTAGGCGCTTTCCCCACATTTTGTGCTCGGCGTGATGTAATCAGTACCGCAGGTTATGTACCTGTTTCAAAACGGCCTTGTTCCTATTGTCCCTACTATCCAACATGCGCGACCTGAAACAGCTTTTTTTACATTTTCGGGACAAACCTGTTCGTCTAGAATCGTGTTATCACTGTCAAGTCAATGTCAATTCGCTGATTATCCTGCGTAGCGCGGCTTTTGCGTGATATTCCTGTACGTCATGTGCTGCGCCTTTGTAGTGACTCGGCTTGTACTGCACCAATTTCTAGATCTGTCCAGTACTTGATGCTGCCGTTCGCACGCTAGATTCGTGTTTCTCCTCCGATTCACTAGCTCTATACTTATTCCAAGACACACGCATGCTAGATAACTGATCACGCGGTCATGCCTGGTAAACACGCTGACGCGACGTTGACCTGGTGGTGCTTAATGACTCGGTGCCAATCTGGCGAGAGTTCACTGTCGCGGTCCCAATCTCGCATACTTTGACGACGCGGTGCCCGCCTATCCAAATGACGATACGCTGCCAACCACACACTGTGTCGTTTTGCACCTTATCTGGAATGGAAACGCACGCGGTCCCAAAGTGGGAACAGTCCTTGACGCCGGATGAGATATTAGAACACGGTGCGAATCTCAAAGTACACGGCGTCAATCTGAGGGACTACACTGACGCGGTGTCAACCAAAAAGCACGCGATGATACGCAGCCGATCTGATAAACTATGTCGGCTAGGGCCTAATCTGGTGTAATAACGCACGCGGTTCCAACGTAGTAACAGTTACTGACGCCGGATAAGACATCACGACTCGGTGCGAATCTCACGGACTATCCCGACGCGGTGTCAATCTCGCGGACTATGGGGACACAGCGTCAACCTATCAAGACACAAAGACAAGTTGCCAACCTCAAATGCTATGTCTGCCAGGGTCTCATCTGGTGTGGTGACACACGTGGCTCCAACGTAGTAACAGTTATTGATGCCAGATGAGATACCAAGACTCGGTGCGAATCTCACGGACCATAACGACACGCTGCCAATCTGACGGACTTTAGGGACGCTGTGTCAACCTATCAAGACACAATAATATGCTGCCAACCTCAAACACTATGTTGTTTGGGGCCCCATTTGGAACGATAACACACGTGGTCCCAACGTAGGAACAGTGGTCGCCACCGGATAAGATATAAAGACTCGGTGCGAATCTCACGAACAATACCGACGCGGTATCAATCTCGCGGACTATAGGAATTCGGTGTTAACCTATCACCACACATCGATAAGCTGTCAAACTCACATACTGTCCCGAACAATACCCAGTTCGGAACGATAACACACATGCGGTTCAGACTTAGGAACAGTGATAGACGCCGGATGAGATATCAGGACTCGGCGCGAATCTCACGGACTAGAAGTACACGTTGCCAATCTCACGGACTATAGGGACGCTGTGTCAACCCATCAACACACAATGATAAGCTGTCGAACTTGTTGATGAGGGCCTAATGTGAAACGATGACATATGCGGTCTCAACGATGGAACAGCCGTTATTGCTGGCTAGAATATCACGACTGGGCGTAAATCTCACGGAATATATCGACACGGCGTCCATCTGACGGACTACACCGACGCGGTATTCACCTATCAACACACTGCAATCCTCACACACCATGTGGGCTCGGGCCCCATTTAGAACGATGACACTCGCGGTCTAACCACGGAGACGATAGTTGCTGCCAGATGAGATATCAAGACTCGGTGCGAATCTCACGGACTATACCGACGTGGTGTCAATCTGACGGACTTCAGGGACGCTGTGTCAACCCATCAACACACCACGATAAGCTGCCAGCCTCACGCCTAATCTAAGCGGAACCAACGTAAGAGCAGTGGTTGACACCGGATGAGATACCACGACTCGGTGCGAAACTCATGGACTATCCCGATGCGGTGCCAATCTCGCGGACTACGGGGACGCGGTGTCAACCTATCAAGACACAATGACAAGCTACCAACCTCAAATGCTATGTCTGCCAGGGTCTAATCTGGTGCAATGTCACACGTGGCTCCAACGTAGTAACAATTATTGATGCCAGATGAGATACCAAGACTCGGTGATAATCTCACAAACTTTAACGACACGGCGCCAATCACACAGACTATAGAGACGCGGTAACCATCCACCTGTACACACGCGAATGATACGCTGCCATCCCCACGTCGTGTGCCGACTAGGGCCTCATTCTGAAGACACACGGTCCCAACGTAGGATCAGTCGCTGATGCCAGATGAGACATGAAGACGCGGTACGATCCTGCTGAAGGCACTGATGCGATAACAATCTCGCCAGCTTCACTAACGCGATTACAATCTCGCCAGCTTCACTAACGCGATTACAATCTCGCCAGCTTCACTAACGCGATTACAATCTCGCCAGCTTCACTAACGCGATTACAATCTCGCCAGCTTCACTAACGCGATTACAATCTGGCCAGCTTCACTAACGCAATAACCATTTCGCCAGCTTCGCTAACGCGGCGCGAAGCAATCCAACCCACGTAACGCGGTGTTAATTTTGCAGGTCACAAATATGTGATACTAACCGGGCAGACCACAACAACAAAACTAGCAGAACATGATAATGTCGTCGCGAGCATACCTCTTTGGCAGCATATCACATTACCAGCATGTCGAGACGAGCCAAAAACAAAGTCACTCAATCAATATACTGTCACACCACTATAGCATGCGTTCGCACCCACATTTAGCGTTTCTTGTTCTTGCTCTGTGCACCGTGGCTAGGGATCAGTTCGACAATGCCATCTTCTCGGCTCGGACTGGCGACGCTGAGCCTGGACGGCTGCCTGCTATCCACACGGCCTCTCATCCAGAACTTGCCACCGGCGAAGGTGCTCACTCGTGGCTCCAGGGCTTTTACAGCTCGCGCGAGCCCAGACTCTCGCCGGCAGTAGCGCAGGCCTCTTTGCCAATGTTCCGCCAGCCTGCGGAAGCCCTGTTGCCGCAACGGCAACCATCATCGTATGACGCTACGGATACCGACGACCTTAAACTTTGGACGCAAAACGTGGCAAACGCCGACATTGACAATGAGGAGTACTCGGACTATAGTTTCCGGCAGTATGGAGTGCCCTCATACTCCCTCACCAGCGACCCGGCTCGCCAGGGCAGCATCAACGACTTTGTGGAGTACTTGGTGACGGTACAGGGCTTTTTGCGCAAGGACTTGACCTTTTTGCAGTCCAAGCAGCTCGACCACGGCTTGGAAGAAATAGAGGAGGAGCTCGACCGCATCAAGGAGAACCAGCATCGCAAGAATGTCATTATAGATATTGGCGGCGAAAATCCGGTGCCTCCGCCTGAAGCTGATCTGGGCGAGCTGAAAGACCCGCCTAGGGCTTCGCCTAGAAGAAGACGGCGCCGCACTCGTCCATCAAGGCCGAAATACGCCGACCCCAAGGATGAACGGGAGGGCGATGATAATGAGTCGCCGCGGCGCAAGATTCCCTTGAAGAAGGGTAAATTGCGGGACAACCGCAAGGAGAGCGAGGCTGCTCGGCCGTATGCACGTGCCGCACTTGTTGCCTTGGCCATGTGCGTGATGGTATGTATGACACCATGATTTCAACCCTGCAACACCTCGACATTTGTCGCGGCCAATTGCCACATTAGTAGCATAAATATGGATTTGAAGGGAGTAAACTGATTAGCAATGTATTCCGCGTAGACATGATGAACCGGCACCCAATCGCGCCGCGAGTCGGCCTTGTGGAACTTTGCTTTGCGCCGCAACAAGGGAGCGCGTTCGTCGCAACTGGCGATCGTGCGCTTTGCCTCGTCAAGCATCATGGGTCGCGCCTTCAAGTAGCGAGAGATCCCGCGCGCCACGCCCAAATCATCTGCAGTGAACACATTGAGTTTGCCTAGGGTGAATAGCAAGAACATTGTCGCCAGCCATTGGCCGATGCCCGGTAGCTTCACCAACTCTAGGGTGATCTTTGCAATGTCTTGGGTGTATAAAGCGAGATCGCAGTACTGGCTTTCTGGATTGGAAAAGGCCTCGCTAATTCCCTTGACGTACTTTACCTTGGCACCCGAGAGACCTGCTGACCGTAGCTCCTCGTCATTCATTCCCACCACCGTGCGCGGGTTCATCTGCCGGTCGCTAAATAAAGCGCGAAAGCGTTGCTCGATGCTCTTGGCAGCAGCGCCGCTGACCTGCTGGCCAATCACACTCTTGATGAGCGCGTACCAGTACCGATCAGTGCCCTCGAGCTCATTATATGAGGCATTCTCGACGGCAAACATGGGAAATTTGCACCTAGTAAGCGTGTCGTACAAGGTTGGATCTACGGAAAGGACGTGCATGGCGCCCGCGATAAGATCTGGAGAATGACGGGACACAAATTCCAGTGGAAGCTTGACCACGCGTGGCGCACTGCTGGCACAAGTCTCAACGCACGAGCTGTGTAGCAGTGAGCGTGCGGCGCTTTGCAGTTTCACGATTGGAGTAGTTTTCTCAGCGCGTGTCGCCTCTTCTGGTGATGAATAAGGCGCGCTCTTGGCGCTTGTGCGACGTGATCGTGTGATGGGCGCCATAGCGCGGTGGTGTCGACGCGGGTGGGCGGCAGTGTGACGTTAGGCGCCCGGATCAAGTGCACAAATCGATCAGATTAACTCGGGAAATAAATGATGCCTGTTATTCTATTATAGGGGGAACATAATAACAAAATTTCCAGAGCGATTCCATCACGAAATGAAGCATGGAGAACAGCGGTCCTTTCGATGGCTATACATTCTGCTGCACCGGAGTCACTATTGATCGCGATGGCTTGGCCGCCAAGATCCTGGCTATGGGCGGAGTGCACTATAACGACCTAATGAGCAACGTCCAGTACCTTATTGTGGGCGACCGTAATACGGCAAAGTACAAGTTTTGCATCAAGAACCGCGCCGATATCCGCTTCATCAGCCAGGAGACCATTATCAAGCTACACGACAATTGGATAAACGGCATGGACAAGTCAGATCCGGCATTGCACCTCAACAACTATCCGCTACCGGTATTTGAAGGCTTGAACGTGTGCGTTTCACGCGTCACCACCGGTCCCGAGACCGTATCACGGCTCTTTGCGCCAGGCAACTTTAGAAGCCGCAGTGCTAATAAAGTCGCAAAGGTTCCGATAATCATCAAAGACTTTTTCCTCGAGCATAAGCTTATCAGCTGCATCGAGGCCTATGGCGGAGACGCGTCAGAGTCCTTGACGCTGCGTCATTCGGCCGTCGTCACTACCGAAACGCAGGGTAAGCGGTATAGCAAGGCCAAAG
Organism: Debaryomycetaceae sp. yHKB357; assembly: GCA_030580355.1. NCBI lineage: Eukaryota > Fungi > Ascomycota > Pichiomycetes > Serinales > Debaryomycetaceae > Debaryomycetaceae sp. yHKB357. The sequence continues at coordinate 1,960 of JAKTSS010000287.1, read as the reverse complement.
AGTGGAAGAAGCCGGTGGTGCATCCGATATGGGTGTTTGACTCTATTGTGCGCGGGGCCGCGATGGTGCTTGAGGATTACCTTTATGACCCTGATTCCGACTATTTGAGCGCATGTGCCTCGTGGGACTTGGTCATTGAAAGAAAGCTGGTGGAAGAGGAGCAGGCTGTTGGCGATATAAACAAGAAAAAGACGCGTCCGACTTCGGCTGTGTGGGACTCGATCATGGCCCAGCCTGGCCGCAGTACACGGCGCGTCCTACAGACATCTGCATGGGACGAGGATGAAAGTGACGGCGAGGACTTGCGAAATCCGCGTGAGCGCGTCCCCATGGGGAAACCACTGGTGCGGCTGCTACTGCCGCCCTTGCAACGTACTGCTGCCGATCCCGAAACGACGATATTTGTGGGTCTTGTTTTCTATTGTCTCGAATTTGAAGAGCCGCAAGTACGCAAGCTCGAACAAGTGGTATGCGGGCGCCTGGGCGAGGTGACGCGCGACGCGAGCGACGAGACCATAACGCACATTGTCATTCCGGCTGCCAGCGGCGCACACTCATTGCTGATTGTCCGCCAGCTATCACCAACCACGAAAAAACGCATTACCGACGGACTGATTGACGTGGTCACGGAATGGTTTATTGAGCGGTCTCTATTCTACCGTAAGATCACAAAAGACGTTTGGAGCAAGCCCGTTGCGGGCTTGCACAAATTCAGCGGCACCCCTTGGCAAATATGTCTTACGGGGTTCACGGGAGTGGAGCTCTTGCACCTTGAAAAGATGATTGGGTTGATGGGACACGTTTTCTGTGATACCTTCTCGCCCAAGCGCGATCTCTTGGTGGTGAATGTGCAAGTGTTCAAGACCAGTCTTGGAAAGAACGCGCCGCGTCTCTTCCAGTACAAGCCTCTGGAGATTTTGCAGTGCTCCACGCTTGAAGCCGGACTGGGCCAGATTCTGGCATTGTCGTCCAAGAACAAGGTCAACGCCGCCAAGCGGTGGCAAGTACCGATCGTCCTGGTGGCGTACTTGTGGGAGGCAGCGCGAATCTCGAGCACGGTTGGGAAAACCGGCTTGATTATGCCAGAGATCGCAGACCTTGCGTGGTGCTTGTACGCACCGCAGCGGTATACGCGGTCGCGATCCATTCTAGACTATGTCAAGTCGATGGAAAGCGGACGACAGGAAAGCGAAGGAGATTCTGCACAGGACGAAAGTGGTGTGCATGGTTATCCAAAGAATGCCACTCACAGTGCTTGCGAGAATGGGAAGCGACCACACCAGGTGCAGCTACCGTCACCGCGCAAGGTCAAGACGCATCAAAAGTACGGTCCTATTTCAGGGCGATCGAGCAGCGAGCTGCTCCAGACGCGGCTACTCGAAGAGAGCCGCAACAGAGAAGGTAGTGACGACGATAACGCTGGCGATATATCGAACGACCAGCTCCAATCGCAAGTCCACTACGGTGCAGGGTGATTTCACCGCAGAACACAGTTTTCGCAGCCATTGCCTCTGCATATAGTGCAGATCGCGCGCATCACGTGCCGATATATTTACCCGGACGCAAGCCGCCATCCCCTGCGCTTCTAGAAAGAAAACAAAAAACTTTTTTTCCGGTCGCGCGGCTGCAAAACCCCAAAATCCTCCGCGGGTATTTAAACGCCAGCGCATCCCCCATGCGCAGCGCGGAGAAAAAAATTTTGCAAATCTTTTCTTGGAGCTTTATACAAAATGGGTAAGGAAAAGTCTCACGTTAACGTCGTTGTCATTGGTCACGTCGACTCTGGTAAGTCGACCACCACCGGCCACTTGATCTACAAGTGTGGTGGTATCGACAAGAGAACCATCGAGAAGTTTGAGAAGGAGGCCGCCGAGTTGGGTAAGGGTTCCTTCAAGTACGCCTGGGTCCTTGACAAACTCAAGGCCGAGAGAGAAAGAGGTATCACCATCGACATTGCCCT
>JAKTSS010000286.1:0-16701 GCA_030580355.1 Debaryomycetaceae sp. yHKB357 | reverse complement strand
ACCTGATCCTGATGCTATAACACCTGATCCTGATGCTATTAAACCTGATCCTGATGCTACCGCTAATCCTGATGCTATCAAACCTGATCCCGACGCAATAGAACCTGATCCTGATGCTATAACACCTGATCCTGATGCTATCGCTAATCCAGATGCTATAACACCTGATCCAGATACTATCGCTAATCCCGATGCTACAGAGTCTGATTCTGATGCTATCAAACCTGACCCGGATGCTATAAAGCCTGGCTCCGACGCAAGAGAGTCGGATTCAGACGCCGTCGCTAATCCTGATGCCATCGAACCGGGTCAAGATTTTGAAGCTGAACACACTACTGTTCAACCCAACTCCGATGCCATCAAAACGGAACCTTCCTCCGATGCCATAAAAACTGAACCTTCCTCCGATGCCATCAAAACTGAACTCCCTTCCGATGCCATCAAAGCTGAACCCCCTTCCGATGCCATCATGACTGAATCCATCAAGACTGAACCCTCTTCCGATAGATATCTCACCAGGCGCAATAAAAACTCTGTAAACCTTGTCTCAAATGGACCCATCATCAAACAGGAAATTAATATCAACACAAACTCTAATGACTGCTCAAACCTCATCTCCTTCTCCGCCTTCGACTTGGACGACTTGTTATCTTCCTCCGCCCTCTTCTTGGCAAATCGCTCAGACGATAACCCCCCTCAGGAATCAGCACTAATGTCAAAGTTGAAGCGCCATAAAGCGCTGGTAGACGCTTCCGCTACCGCAGCGGCCTCTCCGACGCCCGTGTCCGCCTCCCCAGCAGAGTCGCCCGCCGTCACCATTGCCTCTCCGTCTCTCGCCGACCCTTCTTCGGTAAAACAAGTCTCCTCCGCTCGTCTCAAGGCTATCCAAAAACGTCGCGCGAAATTGGCTCGCCCGCACAAGAAACCACAGGCCGCCGACCTTTCTCACAGCGCGGTTTCAAGACTGTTGAGCAGCAAGTCGCCTCTGGATGCCGCACTGGCAAGGGCAACGGCAACGCCCGAACCCTTACAGGAATCTCAGGATCTTTTATTGGCGCCCCTCGACAGTCCATCCTCAAATGACGTGTGGCTCTTCCAGGGCGTCTACGAACTCTTGGTCGCCGACTTGTTCGACGAGCGATGGGAAATTCGTCACGGCGCCTGTCTCGGCTTGCGCGAGCTTTTGCGGTCCCACGGCGCCTCCGTCGGCAGAACTAGCTACCGCTCCCAGCACGACAATGACGAATACAATTCCCGCAGCCTCGAGGACCTCGCGGTCCGTCTCTGCGCTCTCCTCGCCCTAGATCGCTTCGGTGACTATGTCTCGGACTCGGTAGTGGCCCCGGTTCGCGAGTCCGGCGCCCAGACTATGGCTGCCCTCTTGCTTCACCTCCAGCACAACGATCACGTCACCCTCGCCTTGTTCTCGTGCCTCGCCGACCTTGTGTTGCAGCCTCGACGCGGCACAAAGACCCCTCGCTGCTGGGAAGCCATGCACGGCGGCATGCTCGGCGTTCGCTACTTTGTCTCGGTCAGGGCAAACGTCCTCGAGCAGCATCCAGCGATATTGCAGCAGGTGGTCGATATGGTGTTGCACGGCCTCGAGGCCAGCAACGACGACGACGTCCAGCTGGTGGCTGCCCTCACCCTCGCGCCCATTGCCTCGCAGTTTGTTCGCATGTTGCCAAATATGATTCCGGTGCTTTTGCACGTGGTGTGGGACTGCCTCGTTAACCTCAAGGACGATCTCTCCGCATCTATAGGCCTGGTTATGGACTTGCTCAGCAAATTGTGTCTGCACCCCGAGGTCATTCTGGTGTTGCAGCAGAATGCTGCCAATGACCCTTCCTCTTCGTCCTTTGAAACTTTGGTGCCTCGCCTCTTTGTGTTTCTACGCCATAGCATCGTGAATGTGCGCACTGCAGTGCTCCGCACGATCTTGGTGTTTCTACAAATCCCTGATCCCGCAACGAAAAAGTGGGTCCTGGCGCACGCGCTTCGCCTCGTGTTTCAAAACTTGGTGGTGGAACAGAATTCCAAGGTGCAGCAATTGTCGGTGCAAGTGTTTGACGCCATTTTGAAGGAAGCAGAGAATAGCTTGGACAGCTTGTTGCTGCCTCAATGGCACGCAATGCTCAGTCTTGTCATGACGCCCATCGGCCTTGCTCGACACAACGATGCATTAAACACTGCCCATATAATACGGCCATCCGCTTTTTCCTCAAGCGACTCGAGTCTCAATAGTATACCACGCGGCCACAAGCGCGCCGCAGAGAAGGATGCGGCAGATGTCGGGCTCCCTGACGTACTGGAAGACCTAAAAGTTAACATCGACGCGCCCATGTACCTGGGCGACGTTTTGCTTGTCGGCTACGAAACACTCTTGGGCGCTCGTCTCGGCAGTGCGCGTGCTCTTGGCCGCGCTCTCGGTCACGTCCCCATGGATGAGGCATGCGCTAATATGGTACCGGCAGTAGCGTCCTACTTGAACTCGCCCCACGCCACACCCCGGCTCCTTGTGGCCGTGGTCGTGGATGAATGGTGCGGTACCGTGCGCCAGCGCAACTCTCAAATCGACAGTGACGCGTTGGCCCTCTTCCAAGCACCGCTTGCCGCCCTTGTGGCAATGCCAAACACTCTAGAGCCGTTCCGCGAACTCGTGCCGACCCTCAAACTGTTGCGCAGCCTGTGTCTCCAGCTCTTTGACGTTTTTGTGTCGCAGGGCAAGCTCAGCTCCTCGCGGTTGCCCAAGCTCGCGGTGGTGGTCCAGGGAGAGGCTGGTGCCGGCAAGGAGGCGTTTGGCATCGATGCCGCCAACAAGGTCATTTCCGAGAAATTTCAAGAAATGCGTGCTGGCCTCTCCACTTCCAACCGTATGCTGTGCAATCGGGCGCTCGAAGATGCGCGTCATCGCGTAAAGGTCGCCATGGACGAAGCAGCGCTGGTCGCGCACCTGCGCCGCCTCGCCATCTTGGCAGCTTCCCTGGCATGTTTAGTGTCCCTCGCCGGTATCCCCACCAAACTCAACCCCGTTATCCGCGCATTAATGGACAGCGTCAAGGAGGAGGAAACCGTTTTGCTTCAAGAGAGTCTGGCTCACGCGGTCGCCGACTTGCTTCGTCGTCTCGTGGATGCGAAAAAAAATAGTGCCGCCGACAAGATTATCAAAAATTTGTGTGCTTTTGCCTGTGTTGACACCCTGGAGGTGCCCGAATTCCAGCATAATGCCCAGCTTTTCGATAGCATTTTGACATTGCGTAAGGAGGAGCTTAAAATGGATCCTGAGCACCAGGCTAACCACGAAAAAGAGTTGCGAGGAGCCCGCATCAAGCGCCGTGGGGCCATGCTCACTTTGGAGAAATTCCTGCAGATTTACGGTTCAGACTTGTTTGTCAAGGCTCCGAAATTGCACGAGATTATGGTGTCGCCCTTGCGCTCGCTCACAGACAATCCTGCAGAGTTTGATTCCGAGCAGGGGCAGGCAATCATCGATGCCCTCGGGCTTGTGCGGGCGTTACTCCCTCATATTCACTCAGAATTGTGCCAGCTGCTCGTGGAGGAGCATTTGCCATCTATAGGACACGGGCTCGCGCTGCAGTACCTGGTGTTGCGCTATGCCAGCAGCAAGTGTTTTGCCACCGTATGCGCGTGCCTCCCGATCCAATCATTCTCCTTCTTGGTAAGTCTGATTTTACCGGTACTCAAACACGGCAAGGGCGCCCGCGAGCGCCAAGGCGTAGTGGAATGTATATTCCACATTGCGCAGACCATGGGCGCGGAAATCTTGCCGTATATTGTTTTCTTGATTGTACCAGTGTTGGGCCGCATGAGCGATCCTGACCATGAGGTACGGGTGTTGGCCACCAACACTTTTGCGGGGATCATAAAGTTGGTGCCGCTCGAGGCGGGGATCCCAGACCCCGAGGGCATGCCGCCTCACTTGTTGGAAGGACGCGACCGCGAGCGCCAGTTCATCGAGCAGATGATGGATCCCACCAAGATTCAGCCGTATGAGGTCCCCGTCGCCATCAAGGCTAAATTACGCAACTATCAACAAGAGGGAGTCAACTGGTTGGCGTTTTTGAACAAGTATCACTTGCACGGTATCTTGTGCGACGATATGGGTCTTGGGAAAACCCTACAAACCATATGCATTATCGCGCTGGACCACTATATTCGGCGGCAGAAATTTGAGGAGACGCAGCTGCTTGAGTTCCGGCCTCTCCCGACCTTGATTGTGTGTCCTCCCTCCTTGACAGGCCACTGGGAGCAGGAAATCATGCAGTACGCGCCGTTTTTGCGGGTGCTAGTGTATGCGGGCGGGCCCGCAGTCCGACGGCCACTCCAGCACCAGATCGGGCCAGCGACGTGCGACGTGGTCGTCACCTCGTACGACGTGGCGCGTAACGATGTGGAAATTTTGGTGGAACACGAGTACAACTATTGCATTCTCGACGAGGGGCACATTATAAAGAATGCGCACAGCAAGTCTACGTGTGCTGTGAAGCGGATCCACGCTGAACATCGGCTCATATTGACGGGGACACCCGTGCAGAACAATGTGCTCGAGCTCTGGCTGCTCTTTGACTTTCTAATGCCGGGGTTTTTGGGGCTGGAAAAGGCGTTCCAGGAGCGATTTTCCAAGCCGATTGCCGCGAGCCGCCACAGCAAGACGCTGACAAAGGAGGAAGAACTCGGGGCGTTGGCGTTGGAGCTGTTGCACAAGCAAGTGTTGCCGTTCATGTTGCGGCGTCTCAAGGAGGAGGTACTTTCGGATTTGCCCCCTAAAATCATACAGGACTACTACTGCGAGATGAGCGAGTTACAGGCTCAATTGTACAAGGACTGTGTGCGGCAGCAGCATCCCAGCGTGGCGCAAGAGTTGCAGAGTGGCGGGGGTGATTTGCAAGACCCTTCGCAAATGCACGTGTTCCAGGCCCTTCAGTATATGCGCAAGTTGTGTAACCATCCAGCGCTCGTGCTCTCGCCCAACCACCCGCAGATGCCCGCGGTCAACGAGCATTTATTGCGGACCAAGACATTGCTACGGGGCATTGAGCATTCGCCGAAGCTCCTCTCGCTCCGGACGCTCTTGTGGGAGTGCGGCATTGGGTTGGAGGACAATAGCGACCAAAAGGCCGCGGGTGGCGCAAAGATGGTCATTTCGCAGCACCGGGTGCTTGTGTTTTGCCAGCTCAAGGACATGCTTGACATTGTGGAGCACGAGCTTTTGAAGAAATACTTGCCGCTGGTGACGTACATGCGTCTTGACGGCAGCACCGATCCGCGCAACCGGCAGCAGATTGTGCGCAAGTTCAACGCCGACCCGTCGATCGACTTGCTCTTGTTGACGACCAAGGTGGGCGGGCTCGGGCTCAATTTGACGGGGGCGGACACGGTGATATTCGTGGAGCACGATTGGAACCCCATGAACGACTTGCAGGCGATGGACCGCGCGCACCGTCTCGGGCAGAAGAAGGTGGTGAACGTGTACCGCTTGATTACCAAGGGGACGTTGGAGGAGAAGATTATGGGGTTGCAAAAGTTCAAGATGAACATTGCGCTGACGATCGTGAACCAGCAGAACGCGGGGTTGCAGTCGATGGACACGGGGCAATTACTCGACTTGTTTGACGTTGACGAGAAGCCGAGCCGGTTGCGAGAGGAAAGCGGCGAGGCCGACGCGGCCGAGGGCGGGGCCGGCGTCGTGCCTGCGGACGTTGGTGCCGGTGGATTGACGGGCAAGGCCGCGGGCGCCGTCGGTGGGTTATCCGAGTTGTGGGACGAGCTGCAGTACGAGAACGAGTACAATCTCGACAACTTTATCAAGAGTTTGAAGTGAGGGAACAGCAGAGAGCTGGAGGTGAGGCGGCCATGATGAGGCCGAACCGATCATGTATAACCAATATTGCATTGATAGAAGTAGTTCTGCTACTTGCAAGTATACTACTCTGTTACGAATCCATTCTTCCATAATCCGCTGTATAAGAAATCCACTTTACGTCAAGTCCGTTGTATAAGAAATTTACTTTAATAAAACTCTGTTGTATCGCCGATCCATTCTATTCGCAATTTGTTATATAAGGAATCCGTTTTATTCCCACTACCACGCCTATTCCCATCACACACGTTATTATTCCCAACTACTACGCCTATTCCGCATCACAAAAGCCCCTTTTCAGAGATGAGGCGAAAAAATATTCTCGTGGGATCAAACGGATCTGAAGCGCTACTGAATCCCTTCACGAGATGCCCAACCGCGAAGGCCTGGGGCTGCGCCTTGAGCGGCTCGAACAAGACGCGAAACAAGCGTATCCCTTCCTAGTCTCGGACGAAGAACTGCTGTCAATGCGCGATCTCCCGTTGTCTTCGCCCTCCACCACATCCTCCACCGCCGCCCCTGCTCCTCCCCCAAAGTGGGTCCACTTTGTTGCTGGCGGCTTGGGCGGCATGATGGGCGCCGTGCTCACCTGTCCGCTCGACGTCGTCAAAACCAGGCTACAGAGCGAGACGTACCACAAACTATACAACAAAATGCCAAAGAGCTCCAACCCGCTCGTGATGCTGGCCCAGCACTTTGCCGAGACCTTCCTGACCATTCGCTCGCTATACACCGTGGAGGGGTATCGCTCGCTTTTCAAAGGCTTGGGCCCCAATTTGGTGGGCGTGATCCCCGCTCGCAGCATCAACTTTTTCACCTACGGCGCTAGCAAAGATTTCATTCTGCAGAGCTTTTTCCACGGCCAGTCGGACGCCACTGCCGTCCATTTGCTTCTGGGCATGTCCGCCGGGTTCGTGACCCTGACCGCGACCAATCCGATATGGCTCGTCAAGACCCGTCTCCAGTTGGACAGGTCAAAGGGGTTGGTCTACCGCAACTCGTGGGACTGTTTGCGCAGTGTCGTCAAGAAGGAGGGCGTCTTGTCGCTCTACCGCGGCCTCAGTGCGCTGTACTTGGGCGGCGTCGAATCGACGTTGCAGTGGGTCTTGTACGAGCAGATGAAGTTGGTGATCAGCCGGCGATCGGTGTCATCCGGATCCGACGACGGCGTGAGGGGCTGGGCCGCACGGCTGGGCGCTGCTGGTGCTGCAAAGTTCATTGCATCGTTGATAACGTATCCGCACGAGGTGATACGAACGCGATTGCGGCAGGCGCCGGTGGAAAGCACGGGGAAAGCAAAGTACACGGGCCTTGTGCAGTGTTTCCGGCTCGTGGTCAAGGAAGAGGGCTTGGCGAGCATGTATGGTGGCTTGACGCCTCACTTGTTGCGCACCGTGCCCAATTCGATCATCATGTTTGGAACATGGGAGTTGGTGGTGAAGCTCTTGTCGTGAGGGGTGTATCAGTGGTGGTGACACTTGTCGTGAGGGGTTTGTCAGTTGATGACACTTGTCGTGAGGGGTTTGTCAGTTGATGACACTTGTGGCTTGAGTATTCGGTAGAGGTAGAAGACACTCGCCCCATGTGCCTAGCAGTACCGGGGAGCAGAGAGATCTCTCATTGGCCTGCCGCTATTTCCAAGGAATAGTGGGTGTGCCGTTCGTTCACTTTATGGGATTTGTTTAGATGTACATATTCAATTCTTTGATTTTTTTATATTTCGTGGTGCTCTTTCCCAAAACAGCTTTAGACCGGCTTCCCTGCGTGGTCATGCTCCCCCCCTTTGGCTGCGAAAAACAGTTGCCCCTCGATAATTTTGAGCGGCTGACTAATCGGGTTACCTGATTATTTATTGAGGTTATACGATTCTAAACAAATTGGTTATATGCAGGCAAATTAATTTGGTATCCCGATGGTTATGATTCAGCACACGTCCGCCGGCCTAATCAGAGCGACGTCGTCAGTGTGAGCATGTTACTCAACGTACACAGATTGTTATCGATCGTGTAATGGCTGACTTGCGAGACAACTATTATATGAGCTTCCTACCAATCTGCTGTGGCTGCCGATGAACCATATGAGTCTCCGCAACACGCTCCGTTCAACCACTCACTCATGTCAACGAAATCCCTACAGATTGCATTGATCACTTATATATCTCCTTTCAGATTCTCCGTGTCAAACTATTCACTCAAACGATTCACTCTCACACTATTCACTATTCACTATTCACTTTCACACTTTTTCTCTCACTATTCGCTCTCCTACCTGAGTTTCACACTCATTATATCCCATTCTCGCATCATATCTCATCCTAACCCGCGAAAATCAACTAATCTGGGATCAATACCAGTGTACGTCGTTATATCGCGTGAAGCCTTGCCGTTGCCTCCGTAGACCTTGACGATACAATTGCCCATGATTGTCCATGCGGTGGCAACAATAACAATGCAGCGATATCCAAGCATCTTTCAAGTGACTCAGCTCAATATTGGTCGCTTGGCTGCTGAAGTGCCTAGCCCAATCTCAGAATGGGCTCCTGCTCGCCTTTTATAAATTTCTACTCTACTCAAGCGCTAGTGTGTTTTCCAGCGCTCAGCACTCGCATGATTGCAGCCTTTCCCATGCGAGCTACGAATCCTAGCAACGTGAGATATCAGAAGCTGGGAACCGCAACGAAAAAGTATCATCTTCCGACTTTGCCATCTTATCATTGAATGTTCCATATCATCGCGTCCTTTGCGAAAAGCTCATTGTCGTCACCAGTGTGATTGAGCGGTGATACTGCTCTTCTTGGGCCGCTTTCAAATTAATCACTACTTATTTCTCGTCCTTGCGAGTTTTCAATGCAATGCAACTGCTTTTTGCAGTTGGCGGCTTTGCAATGCGTACCCAGATATGACCTACCCTTTTTGCGAGGAGGGATTGTACCACGAGTTTTCTTGATAAGCTCATATTCCTCTCTAAGGCGTGTGTCGCCTACCGGACTTTGTTTTCGTCCCTGTTTCCGTGGTAACGGCTGGGTTACATTGAGACTGCTGCAATGTATAGCAACCGTGTATCCCCTCACAAATTTTTGCAACATTATCTCGTCTCCAACAGCGCAAACAACAATAGCACACCTTTCATGGCCATATGAAGTTGGCATTGTTGCTCTAGCTCTTTAGCGGGAACATCGCATATTCTGCGTATCCAATGTTACCCGTAAGATATTATGAGGAATTCCCAGTTATGTTGTCTTGGCCCGAGGAAATCGACATTGTCAGTTGAAGCTGCAGCATTTCGCTGGCTGCTGTAAGATCAGGTCGGAAGATCATGCGTGAACGTACATTCTCCAGTACCTATTCAGCGTACAGCTATGTTTCCATTAGCTGTGCATCGCTTTTATTCTACATCGCCACCTTAAAAAAAGCTGATAACTGGTTTCAAACTAGACAAAGTATCGCGAATATCTTGCTGCACAGGGGCCCATTGCCCAACATCGATCCTTTAATGATTTCTCGTGGCAGTTGCGTACACAGGGCTGTGCAAAAGATTGAATGCATCGGGGTTCACAAAAGTATACGACACAACTTTCCCATAAGCGTCTTGCTGAGGCGACGGCGCGCGAGAAGTCTCATAGACCACTCTACCGTATACTGTTTCCCTCCCGTTCCGCGCCTCAACACTTCCAAGAGTAAATGCAGTGGCCGCCGCAACGGAAAGATACCTTTTCAAAAACATTTCTCTAATATCGGAGCTTTACACTTGACAGGTTGTCTTTGAGTAAGAAGCAAGGCGGTTGTGTTTTAACCAAGGGCTGAAATGCCCGCTTATCAGGCGATATAAAGCTGTATATAAGTCGTTGTGTGATGTAAAGCGCAAACTACAGTGGGCGCAATAACCATATCGTGAGATATGCGTTGGGCAAAGTTGTAATGCAACATGCCCTGTTTCCAGATTTTGAAGGAAATAACCGGCTATTATTGCAACACTGGGCGACGTTGCCCTTTCAAAATTCATGGCTTGAGGACCCTTTTTCACTAATGCTTTGATACCATCAAGGCACGACTAAAGCTGACTATGCACATTTACTCAAACAAAGATACACAATAAGAAATCCGTCGTTTAAACACCTATCCGAGAGAAGTGTTGAAGCAGCCGGTGAATAATGCGATTCTCCTATTTGGATGTTACTTCGAATAGCAGGCTATTACAGTCGTAGGGATGACAGCCATGCGTCCAACCCCGCCAGGCGCTCGATTTAGAAATGGCTCACGTTTAACTCTCACTATCCAAAATATTAACGACTATTTGGCTATTTGCGGCACATCATGACTCGCTCGTCCACAATTATTCAATGTTATCTCGTAGCGGTTACATATACCGGGCTATGTTTGCGATTGAACTTGTCATTGTCGACAGTAGTGTAGTGTACCATCTTACCATAGACCTCTGGACGAGATGGCGGCGCACCAAAAGCCTCGTGAACCATTTTCCCGTATACTTCGCCAGTATCGTCTTGCGCCTTAACGCCGCCAAGAATGAGCGCGACGGCAACCGCCGTGAATAAGCAATGACCATAAAACATCTTTCCGACTCGAAGCTCTCAATTACTGGTGTTGCAGATGAGTTTCAGTTTGAAATATAGTGACGAGACCTTCTTTTATATAAAAGTTCGAAGGATACTTTGTGAATCCTCGTGGTGTTGCAAATGGGAGTAAGCGCATCGTTCCTGCAAAGTTGTAGCATTTGATCGCACAACCAGTTTCACCAACGTTGTCATGGGAAACGTGCAGTTGGGGTATTTACCCGGGACCCTTAACATCAGGTAACGTAAGGTGCCTATCGTTCACTCTTGCTTCCCTTTGACAGTCACAAATCTGATTCTTACAGCGCTCTTATTCTTCAATAACTTGTCAATCTTCGTGAAGGATATCGTCTTCACGCAATAAGCAACAATAGCCCTCATTCTCAGGTTGTAAAAACTTTTGGAACCCAGTTCACGCCTTAACAGAGGCTAACGCGTGTTACCTTATTCTGAAACAAGATAACAAGTCGTCTTTGTTCAAAGTACACATGATACCAAGACCCTTATCACTCATCTGTTATCATACAACAACCGTCACCTGATAATTTTGGGTTGTCTTGCATCATCCGATACCACTAGATTACATGGGAAGATATCAGCACTTGATGTTCTCTGTAAATGCAAAAATCCCATCACTGGATGCTTTCTGCTGTCTTCTGTACTCATATGATTAGAGCTTTTATCTGCATCATAACTTGGTCGTCACTCGGGCGATTTGTCGAATTACCTCTGTGCTTTAATGGACACAACAAGTCACATGCTAGTACTCCTTTCTGACACAAGCTCGACCATTGCATGACATGGCCGATTCCCATATTACTTTTCGGTATTGAACACCATCTTGTAGAACTGCGGAGGATCGCCCGTAGGCAACTGTACCCCCATAGTAGCGAGAATAGGTTCAGGTTCAGGGTGGGAGTGAGGAGTCACCTCATCCACCTTCATATTTGCAAATCCAGAAGGCACTTTACCCAAGGGATTGAGTTCGGGGTTGAAGAAAACCAGCTTCTTGCCCCACAATTTTGTATCCTGTTCAATCTTTTGGCGCTTGCGGTCTTGTTCTCGATCCAAGATTCGGGCGATAGTTTCCAGGTGCATCTTGTGCTTCACCATCCAGTCCCAGTCGCGTTTAAGGGACTGTAGCCTCTTGGTTTCCTGGGGGTCTCTTGAATCGGCAGCCTCAAGCCGCTGGATGCGGGCGAAAATGTGGGCCGGGTCGGCATCGCGTAGACGCTCCTCGAAGAACCTGTGTTTCTGTTTGAGCTGAGCCTTCTGCTGCAGTTTACGCTCTGACGCTCGTAGCTCTGCGGCAAGACTCCAGTTGCGCTTGATCATTAGGGTGCGTTTCGCTTAATTGGCGGAAAAATTACGCACCCTTGTGACCAAGCACTTTCCATCACACACCATGACAATGTCGCAGGCAACGAGCGAGTCTCTTGAGGCAGTGAGGAACCGCTTGAACCAGGTCCACCTTTCGCTTCGCAAACTTGCCGAGCACGTCAATGCAGCCGCCTCGCGCAACGCGCGACTACCGCCCTACGCGCAGTTGCACCAGCAGTTCCAGGTTCTCATCACACAACTTTCGTCCATATCCCTCCAGCTTCAGGCGCACGACGACCAGCTACGTAACAGCAACGTATACCCTCTTCCGTCTTTCCCCACTACGCAGCACGAAGGCCTCGTCACCACCTTGTTGCGTAAAAAAGTGCTACCCGAAGTCGAGGCCTGGATACAGAGCTGCGACTCGGACCGCGTCTCAAATGCCATGGACGCAGAATGGTGTTATGCTAGGGCGCAGGAACTCCAGCAGGAGTTTGACTTTTCCGGCTTTGCCGATGGCTCAATAGCTCCTAAAAAGAATGCAAATGAGGATTCAAAGGAGCCTGAGGCTTGGACGCCAGACATGGTTCATCGCTTTCTTTACCAGGGGCAAATCAAAGCATAGCGTCGAGATGAACCTGAGGTGATTGGGCCGAGCCCGAGGCTTGGACACCAGACATGGTTCATTTCCAGGGACACATCAATGCATAGTGTTGAGATGATTGGGCTGAGCCTGAGGCGTGGACTCCAGCCATGAATCCCTACCAGGGTTGAAGCAAAACTGCCTAGTCTCAAAAATAACGCAAGGGGTATTTGACAGAGCCTGATGAATGGAAGGATTAGAGGAAATCAAAGCTGAAAGCCTCGATAATAACCTAAAGGCTATTTGACTGAGCCTGATGAACAGAATGGTTTCGTGCTTTCCTCAACAAGGAAACCAGAGCTGCATAGTCTCAAGAAGAATACAAGAAGGACTTGAAAAAGCCTGATGAATCGAACGATTCGGTGCTTTCTCCATCAGGGACACATCAAAGCATAGTCTCAAGAAGAATGCAAGGGGTACTTGACTGAGAATAGTTGGACACCAGACATGGTTCATTACCGGGGACAAATCAAAGCTGCATGTTCTCAAGAAGAATACAAGGGGTACTTGACTGAGAATAGTTGGACACCAGACATGGTTCATTACCGGGGACAAATCAAAGCTGCATGTTTTGAGAAGAATGCAAGTGGTGCTTGACTGAGCCTGACAAGAAAGATTTGCTACGTTGTTTTTCAGAAACAAGTTGATGCTGCAGACTCAAGAAGAATGCCACCGAGGAATCAACCGAGCCCAACACCTGAGATAATTCACCACCTTTTTCATTGGAGAAGAATTTCATGTGCGACTTGCTGTTGATCGCATATTACATCGTTAATCATACGTGTGTTATGACCAAACGATGCGGGATATGAGCTACTGGAAAAGATTCATTTTTGGCAAGGTGTCGAAAAGTGGAGGCCTTAAAGTAAAGGATACTGAGTACCACACTATCGAAAGTTCTATTGTAAATTTATCATAAAAGTGCGGGTATAGTGTCATCACCGGAAATCGTCAAATCTGTGCTGGATTTATCTGCGCTTTGCCGGTTCCCATTCTATTAGAGATGCTGCGCCTTGAATGTTTGTCATGATCAGTCAGAGATGCAACCGCCAAGTTTATAACATGTTGAGGCGTAGTTTCAAGCACTATTCGATATCATAGTAGCTGGCGTATGCGTACATCACCAGAAACACGAAAAAGGCTGCGGCACCGCCCAAAGTGACGTTGCGCATGCTGATTTTCTGGGCGAGCAACTTGCCGCCGATGCAGGCGGCGGCGGTGCAGAAGGAATGGCCGATGATTGCGCCCAAGATGACGTACCAGTAGTCACTGCCTGCGGCCATGGCAATGGTGGCTACCTGGGAGCGATCGCCCCATTCTCCCAAGAAGGTCATGACAAAGACCTGGATCCAGATGGGGGAGAGCACGAGGGAAAATAGATTCTTGACTTCTGAGACGATAGACGATTGCGGAGTGAACTGGACGCGGCCCATTTCCACGTCGTTTGCGGAGGACTTTTCGACCACGATGATTTCGTCCTCGACCTCTGCCATTTCCTCGTCGACGCCGAGGCCTTTGGACATGGCGAGCCCCTCGCGGAGCAAGCGAACGCCAAATACCAAGAACAAGACGGCGGCGCAGGCCTGGGTGAGTCTTCTAGAGAGGAGAGACGGGACGGCGTGGCCCACGACGCCCAGCAAGATCAGCATGAGCGCTAGCAGCAGGACGGCGGCGGAAAAGACCAACCAGCGCTGGTGCCTCATGGCCATCAAGGCGGCGATGAGGAAGGTCTTGTCGCCGATTTCGGAGACGACGATCATCAGGATGGAGATGAAGAGAGAGTGCATGTTGGAGCCGATATCGTCATGGTCTGGAGCAGAGTCGGTGGAGGGAGACGACAAGTAGGGGGAGGAGGGCGAGTCCTGGGCCGAGACGACGGGGGCGTTCCTTGTGGACGCTGCTAGGGCATAGGCTGAGAGTATGGCGAGCGATAGCACGCAGAGCTGTAGGGCTTTTAGAGCACGCGTCATGACAAGGTGGGTCAACAATGCGTAATTTCGCAATCCATCAAAAGTGGCATCACCTGATGAGCCGGTATTGCGGTATGGGTGTTTTAGGGTAGTGTTGCGGTATGGATGTTTTATAGGGAATGTTGCGGTGTGGATGTTTGTTTGGAGACGGCCGGGATGGAATGATGCAAGCTGTGACATGTGAAGAGGCGGTTTGGGTGGTTAAGACGGGCAGGTGAGCTGTGTAGAGTTTGTGGGTGGAGGTGGGAGATTTTAAGAAATAACGTAATGTCAAATGGCTGCGAATTTTTGTTCCGAAAATTACAATCCTTCAAGCAATCACTTTTATCTAACTGGATTCTAACTTTGCGGCAACAAAGTAAGTCCTAGAGAGGCGATAGAGACTACTTAGTGCGACAGCTTCAAGTGCCCAAAGTACTCTGTTATCGTGTTTTTGGTTTAGCAGTAGAAAAGGATCCGTACCGCAATACATCAACCTGTTGGACATTACATTTTTCGCAGCCGTTCCTATTGAGCCGGGCCCCCATGTTAGCCCTCAACATTAGAATACACATCCAGTTTCTAGTTCTAGAATATAAATCTGGTTTTTTTGAATAATATACACAAGAGTCCTACCTTAGTGAGCCGCGGGGAGGGGGTTGTCCACCACGTGCCCGTCCAACACCCGGCCGCGCGGCGTCCAGCCGCCGTGCTGCACTGCGGGGTGCTGCTGCCGGTACTGCTGCATCCGCTCGACCATCACCGGCCGGAACGACTTGATCAAGCCCTGGATCGGCCACGCGGCGGCGTCGCCGAGCGCGCAGATGGTGTGGCCCTCGATCTCCTTGGTCAACTCGAAAATCATGTCAATCTCGCGCTCCTCCGCCATGCCCGTCACGAACCGATCCATCATGCGGTTGAGCCACGTGGTCCCCTCGCGGCAGGGCGTGCACTGCCCGCACGATTCGTGCTTGTAGAATGCGGAGAACCGCTGGATCGCGCGGATAATGTCCGTCTGCTTGTTCATGACGATGACGGCGGCCGTGCCCAAGCCGGAGCCCACGTCGCGGAGGGCATCAAAGTCCATGAGCACCGTGTTGCACGTGTCCTGCGGCATGATCGGGACCGACAGCCCGCCGGGGATCACGCCCAACAAGTTGTCCCAGCCGCCTTTGATGCCGCCGCAGTGCTTTTCGAGCAACTCGCGCAACGGGATCAGCATCTCCTCCTCCACGGTGCAGGGCTCGTTCACGTGACCCGAGATGCAGAACAATTTTGTGCCGGAGTTGCGTTCGCGGCCAAGGCCGCTGAACCAGGAGGCGCCGCGGCGGACAATTGTGGGACACACGGCCACGGTCTCCACGTTGGTGACGGTGGTGGGCCTGCCAAAGAGGCCGACGCCCGCGGGGAAGGGCGGCTTGAGCCGGGGCTTGCCCGCCTTGCCCTCGAGCGACTCGATCAAGGCCGTCTCCTCGCCGCAGACGTAGGCGCCCATGCCGCGGTGGATGTAGACGTCAAAGGCGTAGCCCAGGCCGCATGCGTCCGGGCCCAAGTGGCCCGCGGCGTAGGCCTCGTTGATGGCGGTCTGCAAGACGTTGGCCTCGTGGTAGAACTCGCCGCGGATGTAGATGTAGGCGGCGGTGGCGTTCATGGCGCGGCCGGTGACCAAGCAGCCCTCGACCAACTTGTGCGGGTCCTTGCGGATGATCTCGCGGTCCTTGCAGGTGCCGGGCTCGCCCTCGTCGGCGTTGACGACGAGGTAGCGCGGGCCCTTGTTGTTTTCCCAGCCGGGGGGGTTCATGAAGGAGAACTTGAGCCCCAGGGGGAAGCCCGCGCCGCCCCTGCCGCGGAGGCCCAGGCTCTTTATTTCGTCGATGATCCAGGCGTGGCCCTTGAGCAAGATGTCCTTGGTCTTGTGCCAGTCGCCCATGCGGTAGGCGGCGTTGATGTCGTTGCCGTACTTGCCGTAGAGGTTCTGGAAGATGCGGTCGGAGTCCCTGAGCCCGCCGTGGACATGGTGCGGGTGGGCCGCCGGGTCCGCCAAGGTCGCGAGAGAGCGCCGGAGAGCGGGGCGGAGCAGTCGGTGCATCGCTGTGGGGTTATAAGTCAATGGCAAATGCAGGGCGAGAAGGCGTAAGCAATGCGCTACACCGCCATTGGCTGGGGGTACGAGGTCACGTGTGGTGCACCAGAAAAAAGATTTGGTGCCCTCAGGGTCAGTAATGGGCAGGGTCAGTAATGGGCAGGGTCAGTAATGGGCAGGGTCAGTAATGGGCAGGGTCAGTAATGGGCAGGGTCAGTAATGGGCAGGGTCAGTAATGGGCAGGGTCAGTAATGG
>JAKTSS010000285.1:0-16832 GCA_030580355.1 Debaryomycetaceae sp. yHKB357 | reverse complement strand
GTGTTGGCTATAAGTCACTGGCAGGTGACTTTTATGCAGGAATTTAGGTTTGCCGGTCACGTGCTGACCGGACCTGAGGGGTTGAAGAATTTTCTCCCGCTGCATCGCGGCGGACTTAAAAGATTGACCGTCTACTATAGATATTCCATATCTCTCTGTCTATATTCTGGAATTTAACACCTGTATCTTATCTATTAAGAATACCGTAGTGCTACAACTCCCTAAGAACTTTCAGCACAGATTCTAGTGGAAATATCCGAAAGGAACTTTTCACACGCCAACAGATTAGAAGTCAAATCGATCGTTGACTACGCATTAACACCAATGTTTATCGCCCTACTTACCTGGCAAGTCAGCCACAATAACAGGCTGATCTCGCATTAACTTGCTGAGATAGGATCCTTGAGACAACAGTCAATTAAGGAATTTGCGATTATGATATCTTCACGCTGGAGATGCAGAGTTCGACGTAACTCAATAACATTGGTGCTCTACGGAGCAAGCTCCTCGAGCGAGTTAAGTTAAAGCGCTTAATTGAATCTAACGCTAAAAGGATAGATGGTCCCCCCCCTTCAATGTCGTATACCACGATAACGAGAGGGAGAGAATAGCCGAAACTTCTGAGTTGTCGATGAGTGACGCGTCCAAATAAGGTCGACCAGTCAGACAAGTTGTCAGTGGAACGAAAGTGTAATATAGACGAAATCGTCTACGACCATTTTCAAATTACTCCGGCCGAGCCGGCCACCACGATCACATGTCATGCGTTGTATCACCCGCAATGTTCCCCCTTTACTCATTCTTGAATAGGGGAGCGAAGGTTTTCGTGAATGATGCCTGGATCCTCGGGATCTCGAAAAGGCTGAAGGCACACCGACTCTTCGAACGCTGTCAAATTGGCACGCGAACAGATGAAGAGCCATTGAACCTACAAAACGATATACGCTCGAAGAACTAGATCAAACCACTTGAGGTCTACACTGGTTGCAAAACACGCAAGGAGAAAAAAGAGAAGATCAAGCTACAGAATAAGTACGGGAAATGACGCTGGTGTCAGAACATCCGAGGCGAATGCCAAGGACAAATAGGTACTAAAGCCTGTGCGCCATTATAGCATCCCATGCATCATTTACGATCTTTGGGCAAAGTACCTGAACATTCATTCGCTCACTCTTGAATAGTGGCAATAATCGCCACCCTTGCATTGGACAAGTCAACCACCAAACTCACGACTTTACCATGAGGCACCCTACCAACACGAGAACGAGCAAAATGTAAATAACCGAGATCTGTCATTATTCTCAATGAAAGCATTACGCTCTCCCACGATGATGCACAATACCTTGACGCTTTTGCCTACGAAATTAATTCCCGAGCATATTCAGATAGGGCCGTCACCGGCACGCGGATTCGGAGTGGAGCAATCCATTCACGGGACTCATATTGGAGCAATGGGGAGCTTCACGGCTCGAAGACGAGAATGAAAATTTCTCACACAAGCTATTCACCGGTGAGGTCAAAACGACCCCTCCAGTCAGACACCCCTGCAAAGGTGACTGACAAAACTATCAACGCATTACCCGAGAAACAAATCGTTTCTGTCATGGACTACAAAGCCGAAGATTTAAAGGTGGGTGGTAAGAAAGGCGGGTACTACCATCATCAGATGATGGATCACATGTCGATTGGGGGAATGAGATATTGTTTTCAACATGGGATTGTCGACTACACTCTTACGCAGAGCGACATCGAACGCATCACAGCCTGTGACCACTGCAAGTTGACTAATACTATTCAACTGTCCCACAATCATTCCCACATCCCTGCTGCACGAATCTTGGAAAGAGTGCACTGCGACACCTTAGGACCTTTCAGAGGACCAGAGAAAAGTGACCCCCTCAAGTATTACACCTTCGTCATTGACGAGTATACTCGCTTTACTAGAGACATTCCAACCCAAGGTAAAGCTGGTATCGGACAAAAGGTAATGAATGTGTTGAAACATTGGAATGCAAAATTTCGCGAGCGTATCGCATACTTCAGAACGGACAACGCGCCTGAGTTGCCTTCATCGGAGTCACTAGGTGAGATCGGAATACACAAGAGTGAAATCCCACCCGGTACAGCCGCGAAGAATGGTTTGGCGGAAAGGGCTAACCGCACCATTTTAAAGTATATTCGGAAGATATGCTTAAATTTTCCGAATAAGAACTACTACCCTCTCCTTGATTACATTGTTGCCCATGCGGTTTACATGAAGAACCACACCCCCATGAGAGCTATGGATGGGAGGACACCCGCTTCCCTTTTCGCGGAGCTTCCCGAAGAGCGGCCCTATCCATACGCGTCCTTTGGTCTTGATGTATTCGTGTCATTAACAGACGAGCAAGCCCGCATGTTAGGTTTGAAGTTTGACAAGACATTACCGCATGTGGTTCCCGGATGCTTCTTAGGTTTTGGGGAGGACT
Source organism: Debaryomycetaceae sp. yHKB357 (assembly GCA_030580355.1). Taxonomy (NCBI): domain Eukaryota; kingdom Fungi; phylum Ascomycota; class Pichiomycetes; order Serinales; family Debaryomycetaceae; species Debaryomycetaceae sp. yHKB357. The sequence continues at coordinate 14,364 of JAKTSS010000285.1, read as the reverse complement.
CTGACACCGTCAAGGTACTCTTCAGCAACTACAAGCTGACCGTCACCACTTCATGCAATGTTAATTTTAGAGGAACCAGAAAATGCTTGAACGCATATTTCGAATACCTTGCTTCTTTACAAGGTAAAAGCCCCAGTCATGTTGCTGACTGGACCATGTCGAACCCTATCGCTGATCAAAACCATGTACTCTCACAAGAGGTGTGGCCCTTAGACATGGTCGACGATCACGATATGGAGGTAGAGCTGACCAGAGGGGCTGAGGCATGCAACCGAGCCTCACCTTCCCTCGCAGGTCCCGGCTCATCTGGCATCCCCATAGAAGAGAACGTATGGATACCTCCGCAGGAATTGACTTTGCAACCCAATTCCGCCGTTGCCTATCAACATCCCGAGAACCTGTACTACCACACCACTGGCGCTGATGTGGACTACGATGAGTTATCCCCAGAGGACAGGTCCAATCTCCGGAACAGGCAGTTGAATTCAAACGGTGAGGCCCCAGCCAAATTCTATGACGATTTACCAACAATCGAGCTCCTGGATCTAGCTAGAAAAACAAGAGCACGCGATGTCACATGGGGCTACGACGAAGCCCCACAGCTGAAGGTCAGAAAGACTTGCCCCAAGGTTACGTACGAGGGCACAGCTTACCCTTATGAGGGAGAGGTCTATCAGGGGGAGACATCTGATAGGATCGCTGAAAAATTAGTAGGGACAAGTAACGTTTCCGAGCCCGAACTCCCCATAGGTATTCAAGAGTCGACGCCGTTACGCATGGTTGAAGAAACATCCTATACTCCAGAACATCTTACATCCTCGGATGTTAGGGGAGGATACCAAGCGCAACCGACAACTCCGACACAGCTGCAGTCGTCCACTGACAGCATGCCAACCACATTGCCCGCCAATTGCCGACCACAAAGTGCGAAAGATTGCGAAAGCAAAACTCAGAGCGAGTCATCACAGTCCGGTACATACCACACCGCCCCTGACTGGGAGCGTGCCAGCCATGCAGAGACGCATGCCAGGCCGAAGATTCCCGACATACAAGCTGTGGAAACAGCTGAGGAATCTGTGAGTGGGATACAACCAGAATTGACGTACGATTTCCCGTTAATTCCAGGCGAATACTACGACCTGGATGTCGATTCCGATGTATCAGACGTTCGTGAATACAATAACGATGATGATTTGCTAGATGATCTCCTTGGCGAGAGATTACCTGAGGTGGTGCATGGTGAGGTCCAAGAAATTTTCCCGAGTCAAACGGAAAAGTTCCCCACCGAAGCGCCCGACACCAACACTACAAGGTCAACGTTATCAGAGACGGGACAGCATCAATCCCCAGATGCACCCGCAAGCGAGATCACATATGATGAACTTGCTGAAATCGTCGAGCGAAGCAACGAACGCCAGAGACGCGAGAGAGCCGAAGGTACGGATAACGATAGCAAGTACGGCAATGCAAGAGGTAATAGGATATTACCTCAACGGAGTGGAAAAGGAGCTGCCAATATGTTCCGAGTCGAAGAATTCGGAAGGCAGAGCGCGGTTGACGCGCGCGAATCGGCATCACAACGTGAAGTTGAGGACCATGGAGCTGTTGAGAGGCAGCATGATGAACGTCCGTATGATCTGATGGATCTGTCGACCACACAAGAATACGTCAACAAATGTGTTGACCAACTATTGACAACCCCACCCATTAGCTTGCCCACGCGAAGCAAGTTGGATAAATGGCTGAGGTACCGAAAAGTCAAACTGGACCAACCACGGAACTTAGTCAGTGCAGACTTAAGTGAGCTGAATATCATTGATCCGGATACAGCACCGGGGAGTGGACCTAGGACACGCGCTCGGGTTCGGAGAACTTCCGAAGTGTCAATAGAAGCGCAAAAGGATGGTGCAAAGCGAAGTAAGCATAAGTCATCAACCAAGAGGACGAGACAGGAGATATTACTACTCAACACAATCATCAACTACCAGAATCGGGCTGGCAAGCCTTATCGGATAAAGTGCGCCGAAAAGTCGCAAGCCGAGAAGATGAAAAGCTTCATTGGTCTTGCTACCCACGAGAAAGTTCCCAACAATGCGTTAGGAACCAGGGAGCAAGAGGAACAAGGTCTCGAGCTATTATCAAGACTACCACAGTTGTTTGTTTTTGGCCGTCGTGAAGAATCCCAACTACAATGATCCGCGGGTCAGGGGAGCGATGGACGCTGAGATAACAAAGTTCCGCAATATGGACGTCTTCAAAGTCGTCCTGAAACCAAAGAACGCGAAACCCATTAAAATGATCTGGGTGCACACCTACAAGGAAGATGATTTGAAAGGAGCCATATGCAAGGCGCGTTGTGTGGTACAAGGTTTCTGGCAGATAAACGGGCTACACTTCGATGAAAATCGGATACTGTCCCCTGTCGTGGAACTTACAGCGATACGAGTCGTTACAAATTTGTCGGCTAACTCCGGCCACCATATCCATCACTTGGATATACAACTGGCATATTTGAATGCGTCGCTACCGGAGGAACACCAAATATTGGCGTATCCTCCAAAGGGGTATGAGTTACCAGCCGGAAAATGCTGGAAACTCAAGAAAGCTGTTTATGGCATGAAGCAAGCTGGCTATGAATGGTTTATGCACCTTTCGAAAGTGTTGATGCGCATGAATCTCGTGCCGTGTGCAACTACAGACACACTTTTCGTTAGGGAGTACAAGAAGGGAGGTAACATCAAAAAGAGCGGTATACTCACAGTGGCGTTGTATGTCGACGACATGTTTATGACCGCAGCGCACCCTTCCATAATTGAGGATTTCAAAGGCGAATTGGAACAATATTTTGACTTGAAGTACTTCAAGGATGTTACTGAGTACTTAGGGATTGAGTTCAAGAAGCTCGAAAATGGTTATGCATTATCCCAAACAAAATATTTGAACAGAGTCCTCAAGGAGTTTGCGCTAGATTCCGCTAGTCTAGCGGTGGAACCCCAGGCAAAGTCCGGTGTGACACGAGGTGCCTCTTACACGACCAAAGTGCCGTACAGGAAAGTACACGATCCACAAGCACCCACATCTAACCCCAAGGAAGACAAGTTCTTCGAGTACAAGGATGATAGTCCGTTACTCAATGATGCCATGAAGAAAAAGTATCAGTCGGGAGTGGGAAGCTTGCTATGGGCTGCAAATAATACCAGGCCTGACTTGTCGTTCGCCGTCAACAAGCTTGGTGCTAAAGGCCATAATCCTTCAGAACAGGATTACCAGGATCTCTTATACTGTTTGAGGTACGTTAAGGGCACGTTGGATTTCGAGTTGAAGTACACTCGAGACCTCAAGTATCACTCGGGCACAGGGATCGTTATTGATACGTTCTCTGATGCGTCGTTTTGCTCAGAGCGCGACGCAAAGCTGGTCTCCGGGAACGTGGTTTATTTAAACGGAGCACCAGTCAGCTGGGCTACCAAGAAGCAAGGGTGTGTCACTACGAGCACTTGCGCAGCAGAAATGGTTGCCTTAGCTGTGGCAGAGGATGCGACTATTTGCATACAAGACTTGGTCCTGGACTTGGGTTATAGTGTTGATCGCACTTTAATTCACGAGGATAATGAGGCTGTTATTGCAAACTGCCATAATCAACTGGCGAATCACAAACGAAGGCCGGTTGATATTAAGATGAAGAAGATTCGCGAGAGGTTGATTCAGGGATTATACAAGCTTGTATACGTCGAAACCCTGATGAATGTTGCCGACATGTTTACGAAGGCATTGACCATACAACCATTTGCGAGATTAAGGAGGATGTTGTTCGGATTGGACAAATTCCCACAGGCACCTTTTTAGGTGGAAGCCAAGGAAGTCTGATCGGATACAACTGGTTGCTTCCCAAAGTCTACCCAATTAGACTTCAGGGGAGTGTTGGCTATAAGTCACTGGCAGGTGACTTTTATGCAGGAATTTAGGTTTGCCGGTCACGTGCTGACCGGACCTGAGGGGTTGAAGAATTTTCTCCCGCTGCATCGCGGCGGACTTAAAAGATTGACCGTCTACTATAGATATTCCATATCTCTCTGTCTATATTCTGGAATTTAACACCTGTATCTTATCTATTAAGAATACCGTAGTGCTACAACTCCCTAAGAACTTTCAGCACAGATTCTAGTGGAAATATCCGAAAGGAACTTTTCACACGCCAACAAAGCGGGGGACAGGGAGAAGCGGGGGACAGGGAGAAGCGGGGGACAGGGAGAGGCGAGGGACAGGAGAAGAAGAACTAAAGTAGGCTGCGATGAGGGATACGACCGGCGTAGAAGCCGGTGTCACCACCAGATACGAACGGCATCTCGCAAGCAGCGTGCGCAAAAATATTTTTCACGAGCCGTTTTGTGGCCTTGAGAGTTCTTTTTTTGGGTGCAAAAGATACGACTGTTGAATCGATTCGACTTCAAGTGTTGCGGTTTTCTCGCTACATTCTGGTACAATGTCCTGGTGCGTGTACGCTGCAGCCTTCCACTCACTTAGTCCCGTCACGGCGAGAGATTGACGGCGGATAAATATGCGAGAACGCGTGTAGTGACACAATGCTGCGGTATACCCGCGGCTCTCTCATACTGCACCAGCCACGCAGTAATGCCGTGGCCTCCCGTGACGATTTCTTCATTTCATATGAAAACCACTGATTGTGATCCAACGCGACCAATCTAGCCGAGGAGCCCAGGAGCTACCGCCATCATCAATTCTTGTCAGCATCGCCGATTTGCGACTGTCATAAACTTTGACTTCGCAACTGCCCTCAACCTTCGACGTATCGCTAAATGCTCCTTCGACATGGCGATGAAGAACCATCGATCTCAATCTCGGCGTTTGGAGAACCCTACCGACCACTTTGAGCATGACGCGAACACGTGACAGGCATACCTGCATGTTATCGCCTCACCGGAATGAGTTCGTCACGCATCACGCAGTAGCTTTCACCAACCCCGCACCACACATCCCCTTCACCACCACACATCCCCTTCACCACCACACATCCCCTTCACCACCACGCCATACCTCACCACAGTCCATAATGTCCTTCCTCAGTGCTGGCGACTGTTCCTCGAACGGTAACATTCTTGCTCAGCTCAATAAGCATACCCTGCAGGACAGGTCGTTGCAACTCGAGCAGGCTCCTCAGGGTACCGCGACCCCCGCCCGATCGCATTTCAGGTCACTGGTTCCCATGAGCCTACAGGCCAAAACGGAGGTGAATCAGTTCTTGAAAGGGTCTACTAGTCAGTCTTTTCAATTCCAGCCTATGCGCTTCCAGTTGGATTCGATTCATCATGCTTCGAACAATGCAGCTTCCTCCCGCATACCGTCCGTCGCACAAGCATCCTCTGCATGGGCCCAGGAGTTTGTTCCACAGACGCTGCCTCAGCTGTCCCCATCCCTTTCCACAAAACTTTCGCCTAATCTTTCATCTCACAACCGGCATTTGGGATTGACACATTTTCGTCCGCTTTCTATGCCCATGTCTCGACCCGTATTCCAGCATACACAGCAACACACCCAAGACTCGCTGCACCAAACTTTTGAATCACCGCACCAAATTCCAGAATCGCTGCAAAAAACTCGGGACGCCTCGCAGAATATTGATTGGGATACTCAGTTCAAACAAATTGAGGAGTTGGAGGAGCAATCAGACCAACAGTCCACGTTTGAAAAAGTGTGGAGCGACGTGAACGCCGACGCTATTGAAGAAGACTATGTCAACCGACTGTACGAGGAGTTTGCTCGTACAAAGCGATACCAGGACCCGCCCGATCTCGAACAATGGGAGCGCGATTTCAGTCGGTTTGCTCACAATCGGGTAAACTATGCAGATTACTCGTTCGAGGCGAAGAATCCCTTTTCCGACATGAAGGATGCGTACGAGACCGGTCTCGAGCTTATGGAGAATGGAGCACGCCTTTCGGAAGCGGCGCTCGCGTTCGAGGCGGCGGTGCAGCAAGACCCGCGACACGTGAACGCGTGGCGCATGTTGGGCCAGGTCCAGACGCAGAACGAAAAGGAGCAACATGGCATTGTGGCGCTTGAGAAGTGTCTAGAGTTGAGCCCGCAGGATACGGACGCGCTAATGACGCTCGCAATTCTGTACATCAACGAAGGGTTCGACAATGCCGCATTTGCGACCCTAGAACGGTGGATCGCCACCAAATACCCTCTAGTGGCGCAGCAGGCCGTCAAGGAAAACCCCAGCATCGTTGACCAGGACCGGTTCAGCCTCTGTAAGCGGGTGCAGGAACTCTATATAAAGGCGGCGCAGCTCTCGCCCAGCTTTGCAAAGATGGACGCCGACGTGCAGATGGGGCTTGGAGTGCTCTTTTACGCGAACGAGGAGTTTGACAAGACTATTGACTGCTTCAAGGCGGCGCTTCTGATTCGGCCGCGGGACCCGGTGCTATGGAACCGCTTGGGGGCGTCGCTCGCCAACTCTGGGCGGCTGGAGGAGGCACTAGACGCGTATTTGCGGGCGATCGAGATCCAGCCGCTGTTTGTGCGGGCGCGATACAACCTCGGGGTGTCGTGCATCAACATTGGATGCTACCAGGAGGCCGCAGAGCACTTGTTGGGGGCGATTTCAATGCATCAATTGGACGGCGGCGGGACCAGACCGCACACGCACCTGTCCAAGGCGCTCACGGAAACACTCAAGCGAGCGCTCATTGCTTTGAACCGCAGGGACTTGGTGCGGATGGTGAGTCCGCAGCTAGACATGGAGGTGTTTCGGAAAGAGTTTAACTTTTGAGGACATCCAAGGGCAGGAGCCCTTGGCCTTTGAACGTTGTCCACCCTGTCTACGTTGAAGGCTGTCCACTAGCGTTGTCCACGTTGTCTACCTCAAAGGCTGTCTATCTTCGCCTTCATTCCATCAAAGCTGTCTACCATCAAAGCTGTCTACCATCAAAGCTGTCTACCATCAAAGCTGTCTACCTTCTAGGTTGTCTACCATCAAATCTGTCTACCTTCAATGTTGTCTAACTCTCATGTCCAAAGAATCGTACACCTCAGAACCTACGCGTATAACGAGCTAAAGACCAGTACCCGTCCATGTGTAGCATTGTTTATTTCTCGATATTGCCCAACATGTCATCCGATCTAGCTTTATCAGCCGAGTGGGAAGTATCTACTCCGTCTGTGTAATGCTACTTGCTCAGATATACTTCACCAACAAAAGCGACCTTTAGCCCACACGAGTCACGGGGTACTCCGCAGTTGTCGTTAAAGTACGTAAGCACGCGGTCCTCAGTGTGTCAAAAGTGACGAGTGACTCATGTGTGGATCCTGCATAATGCGTGGGATCAGGTTGATTGCAAATCGCCACTCCCACCACTAGCATCGACAAGGACCACACCAATGTCACTAGTCCCGCTCTTTGCTTCCCTAGACGAAGCGGTCTCGCTGCCGCTCACGGTGCTAGGCCACGCCGCCATCCCGGCCGCGAACTTTGCGCCCTCGAAGCACGCCCTTTTCCCTCTCCCACCGCACCTCCGTCTCTCTATCGACGCTCGCGACTTCCCCTTCGACTATGACTATTTCCTTTCGTGCTTGAATTGCGGCGTGCGGCTGCTCGTCGTCGCCGCGTCTGCTGCCCGCAAACTCATCTACGAATCGGGCCTCCCCAGCAGCCGCTTTATCGTGGCCTGGGACGACGCTATGGATGCCCAGCTTATCGCCTCAGACGTGGCCATCGTGGTCTCGAAGCCCTTGGAAAATATGGCTGCCTTGTCTCACGGCGGTGATCGCACCATATACTACGATGGCCCTTCCACTCAGCTGGACGCCATCGCCTATGCCCAGCAGGGCTACTCCCTCCTTGTGCCCTCCTCCAAATTGACTACTTTGGAGTCTGAGGATAAAAGGATCTCTGTTTCCGCCGTCTTTGTAGCTACACTCACCACTGACCGGCCCGATGGCCTCTTCACTACCCTAGTCACCACCCCGGCTCCAACATACTCCGCTCTCGGCGTCGTCTACTCCTCAAAGGCCTCCATCATCGCCGCTATCGCTGAGCAAGTCGGGGTCTACCAGCTGCGGAAACGCACTAGCGAATTGTGGTACAAGGGTAAGACATCTGGCGCTACTCAGCGGCTCGTGTCTATCGGCAGAGACTGCGACCTGGACGTGGTCAAATTCGTGGTCGAGCCCCGCGTGGGCTACGGCTTCTGTCACTTGGAGTCAAACTACACCTGCTTCCACGATGGTGCTCGCAAGTTTGATGCCGTGGCTCAGGGATTGCCCCAGTTGGACGCTACGTTGCAGCAGCGTATGACTGATGCTCCAGAAGGACTGTACACAAAACGCCTCTTTGACGACGAGTCTCTCCTCATTAGTAAGCTCCGCGAAGAGCTCGATGAATTGATCGAAGCGGGACAGAGTGATGATCCCAAAGAAGTTGCGTGGGAGTGTGCGGACCTCTTATACTTTTGCATGGTTTGGTGTGCTAAGCACAATGTTCGTTTGCTGGACGTTGAACGCAACTTGGACATCAAGAGCTTGAAGGTTAGCCGCAGAAAAGGAGACGCTAAACCCCAGTACATTGAAGAGCTGAACTCCTCGCAAACGGACAAGAAACAACACTCTCTGGAACCGATGTGCCAGAACAATGAAATGGCCTTACCCCCTTATGAGATGACAGTCATCGATACCAAGACCAGTGCGGGAGCTGGAAAAGTCGCACAAGCATTAGCACGTCCCGCGCAAAAGACTCTGGACATTATGAAGTTGGTACAACCCATCATTGAACAGGTCAAGCGCGACGGCGACAAAGCCTTGTTGGAACTCACCCTCAAGTTCGATGGCGTCAAGCTTGAAACCCCCGTTCTCACAGCCCCGTTCCCTCCGGAATTGATGGACATTTCTGCAGAAATGAAGCATGCCATTGATCTCTCCATCGCCAACATTGAAAAGTTCCACGTGGCGCAAATGCCTTCGGAAAGAGTCATGACGGTCGAGACCATGCCCGGAGTCTACTGCTCGCGCTTCGCCAGTGCAATCGAAAACGTGGGATTGTATGTGCCGGGAGGCACCGCAGTACTCCCGTCTACGGCCATGATGCTAGGTGTGCCCGCTAAAGTCGCGGGCTGTCGCAACATTGTCGTGGCCTCGCCTCCAGCTCGTGACACGGGCAAACTCACTCCGGAAGTGGTTTACGTGGCCCATAAAATCGGTGCAAAGTGCATTGTCATGGCCGGAGGCGCACAGGCCGTCACCGCATTGGCCTACGGCACAGAGTCCGTCTTAAAGTGCGACAAGATCTTGGGTCCTGGCAATCAGTTTGTCACCGCCGCAAAGATGTACGTGCAGAACGATACGCAAGCGCTTTGTTCCATCGACATGCCTGCTGGCCCGTCCGAAGTGTTGGTGATTGCCGACGAGCATGCTGATGCAGACTTTGTGGCGCTGGACTTGTTGTCTCAGGCAGAGCACGGTCAAGACTCCCAGGTGATCTTGATTGGAGTGGCATTGTCCCCGCAAAAGCTCGCTCAGCTCACATGTGCCGTCAAGCGCCAGGCTGAAAAACTACCACGTAAAGACATTGTCGCCAAATCCTTGGCTCACTCTTGTATCTTGCTCGTTGACACCCACGACGAAGCTTTTAGGTTGTCGAATCAGTATGCGCCTGAGCATTTGATTTTGCAAATAGACAATGCGGAAAAGTACGTCCCGGACTCTATTGTGAACGCCGGACTGGTCTTTGTTGGCGCTCTCGCGCCGGAACTGTGTGGTGACTACTCTAGTGGTACAAATCACACTTTGCCCACATATGGCTATGCACGGCAGTATTCCGGAGTCAATACGGCCACGTTTCAAAAGTTTATCACGGCCCAATCCCTCACCAAAGAGGGACTTCGTAGCATTGGTCCAGCTGTCATGACATTGGCACACGTGGAAGGTCTTGAGGCTCACCGTTATGCTGTGCAAGTAAGAATGGACAAGTTGGGTTTATAGGGAACTTTGCCTGCAAGTTTGGATACAATCTGTTTCACCCTACGATTCATTTGTTTCACCCTATGATTCATTAGAGGTTGCGCATCGATTGTTGAGGTATCCGCCTCCAGGAAGAGGACCGTGCTTCATTTCATCTCTAGAGGAAATATTTACACATCAATGAGATTCTTGATAATTTGGTTTCACAATACAATCATTTGAACATTTGAACCTTTTTGAGCAATGTCAGTGTCAAATATGAAACATAATTCATAAACACGATAATGGAGGATCATTTTGTGCCGCGCTCTTCATTGCAGGCAAAATCTATTCTATACCGATGACTGCTTACAGAAGAACAGACATGCCGGCACACGAAAGAACACTTACTTGAACGTCACTCGGGTGAACATACCACCGGCGGGTTGATCCTTTCCTAAATATTCTGAGGTGAGACATGAGCGGACGCCCGATAGTATATACAACTGATGACGGCATATGTTCCAATCGAATTAAACGACATTGGCATTCCGATGGCGATTCTCTTCAGAACAACATCACGATTTTCAAGTGCCCCCCGGTGCAAGCTCTTTTAACATGCGAAAGTAGCGGACGATTTCAGCACTCAAGTGAGGGTCAACTTTGGCCAGGAGAAATGTGTCGATTACCATTTCCTGATCCGGCGTAACTTTTGCAAGCTGAGCTATTGCTCGCAACTCCTGGACGCGATGCGTCTGCCGCGCACATTCGTCGAGCGCACAGCCCAAGAGAGTGTTGATGACGATAAATGATTTGTGGAGCACTAGCGTGAGGATTTGAAACTCTGTCATTTGCGGTGCGAATTTCGCCAGTTCTGGCACGAGTGCCCACGCGAGCCGCGCCCAATTGCACAAGAGCCGCTCTTGGTGTTGAATCAAAAGCGATACAGGCAAGTGCGCATGCATGTCTTCCGAACCCACCATATCGAGCAACAACTTGACCAGAAAGAGTGTTTGGAGCACTGTGGGAGACTTTAGAAACACAAACTTGCTAAACTCATAGCTGCTAACGTCGAACGGGAACACGCAAAGCATAAGGCGGACCAGTCGGGCCCAAAGGATACCGCCGTCTACCTTATCCTGACCCAAATACTTTTGCATGAGTGTACGCGTCTCCCGTTGGTCCTCTGGCAGAATCACAAGGGGCTCAATGTCCGAGTACACGGTCGAGCTGACCTGGAGCGTACCCGTTAGCACCGCACGCATGAGCAGGCGGTTATATGGCTCCTTAACAATGATTTTCGCAAAGGTATCAATACCGTAAGGCAATGGCTTGTGGGAATCCAACGACACGTGGTCGATATCCCACTCGCTTTCCGACAAGTTTGGCCCAAACAGAGCCACAAGAGAGAAAACAAGAAACGCCTCCTCGAGGGACCTCAAATCCAAAAAGTACGCGACATTGTTAAGAGCAAGCAAACAGTCCTTGAGCACGCACAAGATCTTGCGGTGGAAGACATACTTTTCCGGATAATAGCCCACGCTTTTGATGATGCTGAACAAAAAGTCTCGAAATCGCGGGCTATCGGCGACTGTTTTCTTGTTGTATTCTGCAAAGGACAAGTTGCGGAAGATCATGGTGACAGTTATGAGTTGGTCAACGAGCAAGATCTGGTCATCGCTCGCCAGACGGGCCTGTATGCGCAGAAAGTGGTGCTTTGCTTCTAGCTTGAGTTCGTGGAGACGCGAGGCATAGTCGAGGATGAAGAATTTCGGGGGCGAATCCGGGTCTTGCGGGGCCAATGGGGGAGACGCGCTTGGAGTAGGAAGCTGAAACAACTCGTCTATAGGGTCATTCGTCTCAGGATTGCCTGTCAAAGAATCCACCACCAACTCGATATCTTCGTCGTTACTCTGATTTGGTGTGACGTATTTCGCAAAGACATGATCGATATCGTCATTGCTCTCCATAATGTTTACGGGAGGCAAATCACACAGCTTGCCCTCAATGCTCTTTAAAAGTTTCATGCCGAGGTTTGCGAGAGCGTCGATAATCTCCAAGCAGTCTTCAGCTCTGAAGGAGTAATTGACGTCCGACGTTGCCACAAGCAAGCTATTGAGGGCACAAGTTATCTCGCCCAGGTGCGTGCCAGTGTAGGGTTTCAACGCCATGATCAAGGCGTGCAAGTTGATGGCGCCGAGCTCCGGCGCAAAGAGGTACACTGGTTTGGACGTTTCTATATCGTTACCAATGTTGAAGAGATCCTTGAGGGAGTAGCCGCCATAGGTATCGATGATGTGCCGATGGGGCACATAGTTTTTTATCGACTCCTCAGCAAGGCGCGGGGACTGTGATGCGGGCAGGTGCACTTGGGCCGGAGCCGGTGGTGGAGGCGCCAGCTGCAGCGGCATGATCTGCGGCTGCATTTGGGGCGACATGTGCATCTGCTGCTGCTGAGAGCGGTAGATTGCACTCGCCTTCATGTGCACCAGGCTAGGCACTGTCGATTTTTGGCGTGTTGGTCCTAGCGACAGGGAAGGGGAGACGGCAGATGGATGCGGAGCCGGGACAGACGCTGGCGACGGAAGACCCGAGACGCTGCCAACGTGCAGACTAAAAGCCGGACTAGGGGCTGTCTGCGGGTGTGAGGCGGCAGCAGCGGCGGCAGCATGCAGACTTTGCGCTGGGCTCGGGGCTCCTTGAGGGTGTGAGGCGACGTGCAGACTGTACGCTGGACTGGGGGCTGTTTGAGGGTGGGTATTAGCGTGCAGGCTGAATGCCGGGCTCGGCGCCGCCTGGTGGGAAGCAGCGTGCAGACTATAGGCCGGGCTGGGGGCCACCTGCGAATGCGGAGCACCGTGCAGGGCGCTGAATGCCGGGCTTGGCGCCGACTGCGAGAGCGGGCCGGGAGAGGGAGATATGGCGTTTCGTGGAGTGCCGGAATGCAGCATAGGTTGCGGGTGCTGCTGCTGATGGCTATTTATCTGTTGCTGATGGTTGTTCATTTGTTGTTGGTGATGCTGTTGGAGTGGGTGAGAATTCATTTGTTGTTGGTGATGCTGTTGGAGCGACTGAGAGCTCATTTGCTGCTGGTGAAGGGCCTGGGCACTCATCTGAGGATGCGTAAGCAGAGCGTTAGATTGTGGGAGCTGCGGCTGTTGGTGCGATTGGCGCGGAAGCTGGTGTTGCTGCTGCTGAGACATGAGAGGCTGGCCCTGCTGTTGCTGCTGCTGAGACATGAGAGGTTGGCCCTGCTGTTGCTGCTGCTGAGACATGAGAGGCTGGCCCTGCTGCTGCTGCTGCTGCTGAGACATGAGAGGCTGGCCCTGCTGCTGCTGCTGTTTCTGCTGCAATCTTTGCACCATTCTCGTCTGGAATATGGTTCGTCTCGCCTGCAATTCCGCCGCCCCCTCCTTCGTAGAGCTGACCTGATCGTACGCGTACAAGTATTGGGCGTAGCACGTACTGAGTTGGCGGACAATAGTTTCTCTCACCTGAGGGTCCTCCATGTTGAGGCCCTCCAAGATGCCCAAGCGCAGAGCCATTTCGATCCAGGGGTTGGGCAGGTTAGGATCGTTGGCCTGAGGGGAGCGGGCGTAGTTGACGAGGGACTTGGCGCCGCCATACTTGTGGGTGAGAAGGTGAAAGAAGAAGAGATTGATGCGACGAGAGTTGATGATGGGGGGGATTGTGATGGGCGAGCCGCGTCGTTCCATAAAGTCGTAGAGGGTGGAGAGAAAGAGCTCTGTTTGCATTTGGGTGATCTGCGCCTGGCTGAGTCGTGCGACGTTTTGAGGATCGTGAGAAGCGGACGGGGGCTGCAGGAAACGAGGATTTGCAGCAGGGTGCTGGGGTAGATGAGGAGGCGCCAAAGCCGGTGCAGATGCCGCGATGGGAGCCGGAGCCGGAATCAGAGATTGGACCGGTGATTGGACCAGGGCGGGAAGCGGGACCGAAACAGGGATTGGGAGCGCCGAAGCCGGAGCCGGAGCCGGAGGAGGGGTGTTTTTGACGGTCTGGGGATACAGGGAGTAGTCATCGCTGCCCTTATTGTGAATCTGCTGAAGGATTTGCTGCTGCTGCAGAATCTGCTGCTGCCTGATCTGGTGACGCATTTTCAAGAGCTGATCATTTTTCAGGTCTGCGGGCAGGGGCTGATGCTGGGATTGGAGCGTGGACTGAAACTGCGGCTGGGATTGGGGTTGGAGCAGGGGCTGGGATTGCGGTTGGAGCGGGGGCTGGGATTGCGGTTGGAGCGGGGGCTGGGATTGCGGTTGGAGCGGGGGCTGGGGTTGGGGTTGGGGTTGAGGCTGAGGCTGGGGCTGCAGTTGGGGGTCGGGCGTGGGATGGGGGTGCGGTGGGGGGGGGGGGTGAGATGTGGTGTTGGAGTGGGGCTAGGGGGAGGGTCGG
>JAKTSS010000284.1:0-16868 GCA_030580355.1 Debaryomycetaceae sp. yHKB357 | reverse complement strand
CGGGACTAGTAGTTGTACTCAAGTCTGGGACCTCCACCACGACGATTGAGCTTCCATCGGTATTCGTCAGGGTGAAGGTCGTGGGAGAAGATACCGGTCCGTAGCTCGTGGTGGTGCTCAAGTCGGGCACTTCCACCACAACAATAGAGCTTCCGTCTGAGCCGGTCAGAGTAAAAGTTGTCGTGTACGAGATGGGACCAGGACTCGTAGTCGTGCTCAAATCTGGAATTTCAACCACGACAATCGAGCTTCCATCGGTATTCGTCAGGGTGAAGATAGTGGGAGAGGATACCGGTCCGTAGCTGGTCGTGGTGCTCAAGTCGGGTACCTCAACAATTACAACTGAGCTGCCGTCAGAGTTGGTCAGCGTGAAGGTCGTGGTGTACGAGACAGGACCAGGACTTGTGGTCGTGCTCAAGTCAGGGACCTCAACCACTACAATCGAACTTCCGTCAGAGTTGGTCAGCGTGAAGGTGGTGGTGTATGAGATCCGACCAGGGCTAGTGGTAGTGCTCAAATCGGGCACTTCAACCACCACAATAGAGCTGCCATCCGAATTGGTCAGCGTGAATGTCGTGGTATCAGACACCGGTCCGTAGCTAGTTGTTGTATTCAAGGCGGGGTATGGCAACTCAACTAACTTTGTCCAGACCTCACTGTTATCCAGAACTGTGGTAGTGGACGTGCCACTCAGGAGCCAGGTTGTCGTTTCATGAAGAACCTCGGTTCCGCTATTGACGGGCTGAGCGATAGCAACCTTATACCACGTGTATCGGTAGCGAGAGGTACGTTCGAAATCCTCGCCCTTGCAGTAGTATTGCCCTCTTGCGTCTCCTAGTCTGTCTTGACTTGCATCGAAGAGGATACGAATGAACGGACGATAGCCTGCGGGTATGTTTTGATAAGTCAAGACAACCTCGCGTTCGGAGCACGAGATACTCGACTCTGGCAACTCCTTACCCGCTGTAGGAAACCCAAATTTATTAATTGACGAGGCCATGGCGTATTGGAGGGTACTGCAGTCCATATCGCGATTCAAATCGAAAGTCAAAGTACCACTATCGTAACCGTTCTCGCATGGAGTCTCGATGACATATGCCTGATGAAGACCCGTCATCGCGAACGCGAAGATGCTGGTAGAACCGTCCTCTCTGTTCCCTCTTTCATCTCCCTTTTCTATTTCATGACTGACGGTCCACAGATTTGACTTGTTGTTTCCCTCATAAAAGGTGAGAGTGTTGAATCCAGTGGTAAAGCAATTCGCTAGATCGTATTGCATTGTCGTATTCCCGGCGCCAATTCCCACGTAAGCGGGAAAGCCCACCTCGCCGAAGGCTTCGGTATCCTTTGTGACATAGTCGGTCGCGGTACACTTGGCGGCAACGGAATCGGCGGTCCCGCTGTTGACACTTTGACATGTTGCATATGTATGACCATTAGCTGTGATAGTGAAGTTTCTAAACGGACTAAAGCATGGTGTGTGTAAGGTAAAGGTATCACCAGCTTCGAGCTGGCCGGGACTAATGGCCCAAGTCACCCAGATTCTTCTAAAGTAAAACCAATAGATGTTATTGCTCTCGACTCTATCGACATTTTTGAAAATGCCTTCGACTTCTTTTGCAGAAATCGCCGCGAGAATTGCGGCTAGCACAAGAAAAACTTTAAGCATTGGGTGCCAGAGGGGGTAAAGCTGAAAGTGGCAGCAGCCCTGTTTAAGTAGCTCCGCGTTGAGCCTCAATATGTTCTGTTTTGAATAGAATTTGCATTATTGACGCGTTTATTTTTCAAACTGATCGCGTCCTCGAGCAAGATGGGAGATTCGCGCCCGTTGAACCCAATATTTTTTTCGCCTACGGTGTTTCGGAGCAAGACGGTACCGCGGAATTCACAACTAGAGCCCCGCAAACACTGATACGCTTTAGCATTAGTGACCAGAGTTTTGACATTGCGCTTTCGCATATTGAGGTGAGAGTAGCAACGACAGTTTGATCTATTTAGACGAACAACAGATCCTGAATCACTCCCAGAAAACGCTTCACATATGTTGGTATGCTGTGTGCCATTGGAACTGGTAGCGATACCTCTGTGAAGTTGTCAGGGGCATTGAGATCGAGGCATTACAAGTGCAGACCAAATGAGTCGTGCAACATCTCAGTCAGAGTAGATTAGGCAATCGGACTGCTGTATGTGTGGCTTGCACATTTTAGGGTCTTGGCTGCACTTGATTGTGCAGAATATTTTTGTGGACGTTTGATGCATGAAGTGATTAGATTCTTCCCGTTCAAGGTGGCGCTGATAGCATCTTGTGCCCGAGATAAATTGCGCGTCTTTTTGGAGGGAGAGCAAGCGTATTTGGTAATAACGCCGGTCACTGCCATACCGTTACGAATCCCCGTGGCGAGATGACATTCTGCGGTGAATTTTGGAAGCGGCCGAAGGAGTAAACGCGAATTTGAGCTTTTAGACCTAATATGTGGCTTACGCGGGAATACGGCAATATTTTCCCAGAAAACGCATAACATAACCGCTGCAATGTGCGGTGAGTCAAGCCCCATCGCAAGCGAACGTTTTCAACGGGAAGTTGAAAAGACACGCCACGATGTATGGGATCGGACGACGCGTCTGCAGCGCTTTTATTGCTCGCTGCTTATCAGCTCTCAGGGCCAAAGAAATGGCAAGCACAGTTTCTGGAAACGGTTCAATGGTTTAGTTTCATCAGAATGTGGCCTTTCATGGAGGCAAGAGGCAAGCAGATTCGTGAACTCCGACTCGCTGGGATTCGAGAGGTCGATTAAACTGCCATCGTTCGCCGGCATTTCAAGAGCATGATTTTTATGACGCGTCACAGGACGAATATCGATAGTGAACTGATATTGTTCGCAAGGTCATTTTCTGCAGAGGGAGCGCCTACATTATTCTGCTAATCGCTAACAGGAATTGCAAACGACTCGAACCATCTACAAAATCTTGGCCGAATTGTGACGGAGGGCACCTCTTACTTTAAGGCGATTTTCATCTTCAATTCCGATTGCAATAATACGATAAATGAATATAAAAGAGTGCATATAGTGCAATAACTCAGCGATAAGAAGAACCAGCCCATGCCACGGGCGCAACTAACAACGAAGGTACTACACGTTGGTTTCGCATAGTCTAGGTGTGTTTGTCGAGGGATCTAGCTCTGCATTCAGTTGTGGCACTATCTGAGCGTGGAGAATGCTTCGAATTTTTTCGATCATCGTCTGGAAGATTCGCGAACAAATCTGGGACTGGGCTTTTCAGCAGCCGATTTCCTGACTCATTTTGCACCCAAATTATAAAGCTGTTTCAGACGCCAGCGGCCAGATCTTACTCACACTACGTCTCATGATAAAATCTAAAGCTGCAACCGGTCAGCTCTTGAATCGGACCAGGGGCCTCACTCCCTCGTCCCACTCGCGCCCCCTCACCTCGCAGAGCATACTGCAGCACCTTACGCAACTACGTCACCCTTCACAACTCCATCCCCCGGTGCGCATGCCTGCTGTTTATCACTCATTCTCTCTACTGCGTCTGTCTGCAGCCTTAGCTCCGTGGGCTCTAATCCACTCTAGATCATTTCACGCCTCGCCTTCGAACCGCTTGCAAATGAAGCAAGAGGAACAGGATGACAGGCCGGCGCTAGAGCAATTCGGTGAGGATTTGACAAAATTGGCCAAAGATGGGAAACTCGATCCGGTTATTGGCCGCGATGAAGAAATACGTCGCACAATCCAAATCTTGTCGCGGCGAACCAAAAACAATCCAGTTCTAATCGGTAACGCGGGTACAGGTAAGACGGCCGTCATGGAAGGACTTGCCCAACGTATCATCCGTGGAGAGGTCCCAGAGTCTATGAAGAATAAGCGGATAATAACCTTGGATTTGGCCGGGATAATCCTGGGTGCCAAGTTCAGGGGCGAATTTGAAAAGAAACTCAAGCTGATTTTAAAGGAGGTCGAAGAGCAACAAGGTCTGGTTATCTTGTTCATCGACGAGCTCCATTTGTTGATGGGATTGGGTAAAGCTGAAGGGTCAATCGATGCATCGAACTTACTCAAGCCCGCTTTAGCCAGAGGCAAGCTCTCCCTCTGTGGAGCCACGACCATTGAGGAATATCGAAAATATGTCGAAAAGGATGCAGCATTGGCTCGTCGCTTTTCGGCGGTAATGGTGAATGAGCCTTCTGTAGTTGATACCGTGTCCATTTTGCGTGGCCTCAAGGATCGCTACGAAGTTCATCACGGAGTACGCATCACCGATGGCGCTCTTGTCTCGGCTGCTCTCTACTCCAGTCGCTACATCACCGACAGATTTTTACCCGATAAGGCAATTGACCTCGTTGACGAGGCATGCTCGACTTTGCGGTTGCAGTACGAATCAAAGCCGGACCTGATCGCTCAGCTCGATCGTCAGATTATGACCATTCAGATCGAGCTCGAGTCATTGCGAAAGGAAGATGACCCCATGTCGATCGACCGTGCCAAGAAATTGAACGAGGAGTTGACCGCCAAAAATTCCGAGTTGAAGGAGCTTATGCTGCAGTGGGAAACTGAAAAGAAGGTTCTTGAGAAAATCAACCAAACGAAATCAGACTTGGAAAAGGCGCGCTTCGATTTGGAACAGGCACAGCGTGAGGGTGACTATGGCAAGGCGCTGCAGTTGCAATACGACACAATCCCTCGCTTGGAGCAGGAAGTCAAGCAAGTGGTCCAGTCGGAAGAAGCATCTGGATCCAAAGCGCTTTTGCACGATTTTGTCACTGCAGATGATATCGCGGCCGTCATCTCGAAGATGACCGGCATCCCTGTTTCCAATCTCGTCAAGGGCGAGGTCGATAAGTTGTTGGACATGGAGTCAGTACTCAAAGCCACGGTCGTGGGTCAGGACGAAGCTATCACTGTTGTGTCTGATGCAGTTCGATTGCAACGAGCCGGCTTAACGAGCGACAAAAGACCTATTGCTTCCTTCATGTTCCTTGGGCCCACCGGTACGGGTAAGACCGAATTGACAAAGGCGCTTGCTCAATTTTTATTCAACGACAAGTCGTCAGTCATTCGTTTCGACATGTCCGAGTTTCAAGAAAAGCACTCGATCGCGCGCCTCATTGGCTCCCCTCCAGGATACGTTGGTTTTGAGGACAGCGGCGAGTTGACCGAGGCCGTTCGCCGCAAACCGTATTCAGTCGTATTATTCGACGAGTTTGAAAAAGCCAATCCGGACGTGTCCAAGTTGCTCTTGCAAGTGTTGGACGAGGGGTCATTGACTGACTCCCACGGACGTCACATTGACTTCCGTAACACGATCATCGTCATGACCTCGAACATTGGACAGGAGATCCTTTTGGCAGATTCAAGTGATACCAACAGTGCGGACATAAACAGCTCCAGCAAGAAAGCCATCATGGATCTCTTGAAAGGCTACTATCCTCCCGAGTTTTTGAATCGACTCGACGATGTTATCGTGTTCAACCGATTATCGCGAATCGCGCTAAGGAATATCTTGGAAATCCGTCTCCGGGAGATTGGCGAACGTCTTTCCTCAAAGCGCATTACCCTCAATGTCACAGATGAAGCGAAAGAGGCCCTCGCTGAATTAGGATACGACCCAGTTTACGGCGCTCGCCCTCTAAACAGAGTCCTTCAGAAGCAGATTTTGAATCCGTTGGCGGTCTTGTTGATCAAGGGCCTCGTGAAGGAGACGGAGACCGTCACGGTAAACGCCGAGGGCAAAAATGTTATTGTTGTTCCGAATCACTAGTTGAATTGTAAATAGCTTTCTAATTTAATCCACTATATATATATTTTTCTTTCGAACAGTTTGAATTCTCTATTGATGCTTACAAGACGCGGCCTACAGTCGCCCCCGTGGCTTCCTTTTTCTCGGCATCCGAGACTTTACGAAGCGACTTTCCCCCAGTGATCTGGCCCAACAATGCATTAATGTTGGGCTGCGCGACGGGGGCAGATACCTGAGGCGGAGGTGGAGGAGGGGGGCCGCCAAATGAGCCCGGCATCGGAGATCCGGGTGCTGGTGCTGGTGGCGGTGGAGGTGGTGGAGCTGGAGGTGGAGCTCCGAATGATCCAGGCATAGGAGCCGGAGGCACCGGGCCAGACGGTGGTGGTGGCGGTGGCGGAGGAGGAGCGCCAAAAGGAGGTACGGCGGCTGGAGGCGCGGGGGGAGCCGGGGGAAGGGGAGGTGCACTTGTATCGGCCGAAGGAACAGGTGCTGGGACAGGAGGGGGCGCGGGAGGTGCTATCGCTGGTGGAGTTTCCACGCTCTGCAGAGTAAGCTGGGCTGGTATCGGTGGAGGCGGAGGTGCCAATGGAGGGGATGGTGCAACATCCGCAGTAGGTATGGGAGGCGGTGCACCGCTGGATGCGGGGGGTGCTGGTTCTGCATCCTGTGCAGACGCAGGCGGGGGTACTACCACCTTCGCAGCAGCTGAGCCGTTTTCTGCGCTGGGCGTGCTGGGTGTAGATGCGCCCATACCGCCAAACAAGAGGCTGGCGAGATGAGCCGCGCCGGCGCGATTGTGATCATCCTCATCGCTCGAATTGTCTTCATCATCGCTCCACCCATTATCAGTCGAAAAGCCTCTTTGGGACGTGCGCTGTGCCACAAGCTTTTCAGTGTCGACAACAGGTTCTGCGACAGTTTGCTTGAAAAATGGGTTATTGGCTGCCTTTGCTGCGGGAGTCACGGTGATGTTTTGCTTGGCAAACGGATTTGAACTTGCCAAATCTGACGCCGGTGCCACTGTTGCGGCGGGGGGAGCTTCTGGCGCGACCTGTGGAGCATCTGGTACTGCGGGTGGATCTTCTGGCACTGCGGGTGGAGCTTCCAGCACTGCGGGTGGAGCTTCTGGCACTGCGGGTGGAGCTTCCGGCACTGCGGGTGGAGCTTCTGACACTACGGGTGGAGCTTCCGGCACTGCGGGTGGAGCTGCTGGAAGGGCAGGCGGGGCCATTGGCACGGCAGGGGGGGCTTCGCGCACAGGAGGGATGGGAGGGGCAGGTTGAGCATGATCTTGTCGGTCTTTAGTCGTCAGAGTAGTCTGCTCATTCTTTGAAAACGACGGAGTTGACGTTACAGACGCTGGTCTATACGTTGGGGCACTTCTGGTTCCAGTTTCTGTGTCTTCGTCAGAGGATTCGCTTGATTCCTGGGCCTTGCGCATTGCATCCATATCACGCTTAATTTTCGCCAAACGTTCATCTTTGAGCTGCTGCTTCTTCAACTTGCGCTCCCGGTCCTTTCTTTCCATTTCCTGTCTCTCCTTCAACAATGCCTGGTACTCCTCGTCATCGTCATCACTAGAAATGTCAGCTTTTGCTTCGGGTTGCGGGATAGGGGGCGCCGCATCTGCGGGCACAGGAACTGGAGCTTGCAAAGGCACTTCCCTGATAGGGGGACTCGCCACCTTGGGACTTGTAGACGGCGACTGAGCACTTCTTTCCGACGGCGGCTGTGTAGGTGGCGAAGGTGCAGCAGGTGGTGGCATCTGGACGCTGCTTGACTTCCGTGACAAGGACGGTGCCAGTTCAGCAGGCGTGGAGCCGTATTTGGATTCGCCTCGGCTTCGAGAAATCCCGAGCTTTTGGAGTCTGTCGTTCATTCTCTTCTGTGCCTGAGCTTTGATGTAGGCGGCTCGCTCCTCAGGAGTTGAGTACAGAGAATAACTATCCGCGTGAACGGGGCCTGGTCTTGGTGACTCCTGCCTTGGAGTGGAGGATGCGGGTAAAGGTGGGGATGCCTTCTTCACAGTCGGTCCTGGCAGCGGCGCTGCCGACGCTCGCAATTGGCGAATAAATGCTGCCACGGGAGCGGAAGTGCC
Source organism: Debaryomycetaceae sp. yHKB357 (assembly GCA_030580355.1). NCBI lineage: Eukaryota > Fungi > Ascomycota > Pichiomycetes > Serinales > Debaryomycetaceae > Debaryomycetaceae sp. yHKB357. The sequence continues at coordinate 9,013 of JAKTSS010000284.1, read as the reverse complement.
TTCACCAGTATGCCACTTCAACGCGTTGACATCATCCTTTACGGAAATGTGCAAATTAGACATGCAACCCTCTTCAAGTTCCTTTATGCTTGACTCAATGTCTTTTATGAGAGATGACTGATCTGCGGATTCCTTGGAGACTGCTTCCACCTGTTGACTGAATTCAGCATCTAAATCGGGGGACCCATCGTCTAATTTTTTGCCACTTAGGGCAGCCATTCGCTGCTTTAACTTCATTTTTGATTCGTGCTTTCTGCGGTCGATTTCAGTAACTTGGCCGTTCGGGCCAGTACCCACAATGTTTTCACTACCTTGCTGCCAGCCAGGATTGGATTTGGCTAGTTTGAGTCTGATGCACTCGACTTTTTTATCTTGCAACTGCTGGTTTATGGAAGAGATCCTCAGGATAAGCTCGGTGACCTTATCTCTTGCGATAAAATTGAGCTTGTCAAGAAGTTGCTTCTTTTCAGCGTTCAGTTCTGGTGAGTTTGCGGTGCTGGCATGGCGATACGCATCCGTGATACGAGCCTTCAAAGCATCGATTTCGGCAGAGACCTTGGCATCCTGCGCTTTCCTGGAAACTTGCCCATCTTGATCTTCAGCATCAAGAGCCTCGATAAGGACTTTTTTCTCGTGTATGAGCTTCTTCAAATCCTCGACAGAGACGTCGTGCGATTGGGAATTCTGGGAGCTACTGTGAGCGTCGGACTTTGAGCTGCGACTCTTGTGGCGAGAGTTCGAAACGTAGCCGACATTATTGTCATCGTTCTTGAAACGTGACCCGTCCGGCTTGGTGTTTTTATTCACGAGAGGCTTTATACCAGCACCAGCACCGCTTTTCAATTGACTCTTTAAGGAGTCAACCGTGTCGCGCAAAAGCTTGTGGGAGGGCGGTATCAATTCAGGGGGCAATCTCAATGGTATTTCAAAGTTGTTCAAACGGCGGTAAATCAAGTGCATCGCCACTGCAAATTCATCCTTGTTCAACTTTCCCGAGTCGTTTGTATCCGCGAGCGTCCAGATCGATTCCAAGTCGGGTCGGCTCAAGCCTGACTTACCAAATACTTCGAGCGCCACGTCTCCGTCGATGAATCCGCGCCTCGCAGTGTCCCAGGCTTGAAACACTCCGTCATAGATTTGTTTTTCTTGCTTTGTGATTGCCCAGGTAACATTTGATTTTAACGCCCCGCCCATTTGATCCTGAAGATTAGCGCTCGGCAACTGAGCGTTGGGCAAAAAGTGGCTCTGCATCGCGTTCAACCCTGGAATGCCGCCAGTTGGCATCGATACGAATCCCCACTCACCGGGTCTGCCCGTGGGCTGGGCCTGCAATGGGAGACCGGTAGGCTGTTGCTGAAGAGGTGCGCCGTAGCCTGTGGTTTGCTGCTGAAGGGGCGCGCCGTAGCCCGTAGTCTGCTGCTGAAGAGGTGCGCCGTAGCCTGTAGTCTGCTGCTGAAGAGGCGCGCCATAGCCCGTCGCTTGCTGCTGGAGAGGGGCCGAGAACCCGGTTGCCTGAGGCTGAAACGCACCCTGCCCGCCCATTGGTTGTTGGTATCCGGTGTGCTGAGCCTGTAACGGCATACTTCCCGTTCTCTGGGCTGCAAGCTGCTGTTGTTGCTGCTGGTTTCCTGTCGCTTGAGACTGTAGCAAGGCATTTGTCAGGCTAGAGAGCTGCGGTATGTAGCCGGTCGACTGGGGCTGCAAGATCAGGGACCCCGAAAGAGATGCTTGCAGGGCCATGCCGAATCCTGTTTGCTGATTCAGGCCAAAGCCCGTCTGTTGAGTCAGTCCGAATCCTGTCTGTGGCATAGGAAGAGGCCCGGTCTTTTGTGTCGGGATCAATCCCGCTGTCTGCTGCGGCTGTAACGGAAGAAATTGTCCCTGCTGCCCGAACCCAGTCTGCTGGGGTCTCATGAGCGCAGCTTCATTCATTTGAGGCTGCAGTGCAAAGGGTTGAGGGTTGTATCCTGTCGCTTGCGGCGCCATCCAATCCGTCTGGGACTGATTTTGGCCAAAACTTGCGAACGGCGTATTTGCAAGAATCTTGTTGGGATCTTCAGGGACTGAGAAGTTAATTGCATCAATAAAAGATTGGACTTCATTGACCCATTTCTGGGGTAACGAGGCTGGAACCGACTCCCCGCGTTTCACCATGCTGCACAAATGCAAACTCAAGGCGAACTCGGGGAAAAGCAACAGCCCCGACAGGTTAAAGTCGACCAAAGACCATATCTCGGCCAACACCACCGGAGCCAAGCCGGATCGCATCAAAATGCTACTGGCGGCCTCGCCTGAGAGAGCCGCTTCGCCCTTGGGAACGGCCGTTCTGAACAAGCGCTCATACTTTTGCTGCTCATCCACTGTCAAGAAAGACAACCTCATGAGGGGAATCTTCAACTCTGTATTCTCCACGATCGCAGGAGGCTGCTGAAAGCCTGTAGGTTGAGACTGAATGAACGCCTGCTGCTGAAATTGCGATTGTGGGGGTGGGAAGTAGCCGGTCTGCTGAGTAGGCACCTGCTGCGGGGCACCATACTGCGACAGAGGCTGCTGGGGAAAGAAGCTGGTGGCCTGAGTCTGAAGCATCGGCTGCTGCGAGTAAAAGCCATTTTGAGGCTGCTGAAATTGGCCTTGAGGATTACCAGCGTATCCGCCGGACTGGTAGCCGTACCCCGACTGCTGCTGCTGGTTGTTCAGATTATACATCCGTCGTCACTGCCGTGGTTGCGGGGAGCGTGGGTGTGTCGTCGAAATTTGTCCACGCCGCTTCGAAAACCCCGATCAGTGATCACGTGAGTGGGTTAATTTGCCATTCTACGTCACAGGGTGAGGCCTCAGAAGCTACAGCTAATCTATATCTCTGATCTACAGCTAATCTATATCTCCAAAACAACGTTCCAGAAGTCGATCTCGAGCTGCACCACCCTGCGAAATATGTTCAACAACAGGCAGAGCTTCTCGGACGTGAGCGGCTTTTCCTCGATGATGCTTTGGAGCGCTCTTTTACCGTCCCGATCGGCTTCCGTGAACCAGTCAGAACAATAATCTTCGAGCCACTTTCCATACATCGCAGACTCTTCCGCCGCGAGCGTGGTCTTTGGCAGCGCGGCGCCCAGCTGCAAAAACTCGGTTCTCACCGCCTGCCCGTAGTGTCCCGCCTCGTAGTACCCATGGAGACATGGCGCCAACGCTGTCTTGATCGCCAAGTAGTCTCCGGATCGCGCAACTTGGAACAAGTAGTTGCAATAGTCTAAGCACGGCTTTCCGGGTGCAAGCTCCTCGCTAGCGTTAGGGCCGTCAAAGTCGATGTCGAACTTTGTTCTCAATTTCAGCTTGTGTCTCTCCACCTCTTGCATGATGTTGCCGATCAGTTGCGAATCGATCTGTATTTGGGTGTAGTTGTGGGCAACGGACGCGCCAATCGCCGTGACTTGCGCATAGTTGAGCAAGTAATGAAAGTCTTGCTTCAAGTAGTATAGGAATTGGTCGAAAGGTAATTCGTCCCGCGCCAACCTTCTCACAAATTCGTGGTGGGTGTACTCTTTCCAGCTCTCTCGGATGCTCTCATGGTTAATCAAAAACGAGTAAAGGTCTTTAGAGGCAAGAGCTATATCTTGAGACGAAAATTCCCGGTGCTTATTTCTTGCAATCTCCAAGCTCGTCTCTGGCCTCACGCAGTGATTCAACGGACCGTTTCCATGGCCCAACTTGCGTGGCATACTCGACATGCACAAGTGGATATAATCGGTGGCGAGGGTCACGGCTTCGACAAGAGTGCGTCCCTTTGCCAAATTGGCGGTGATCGCCGATGCGATGGTGCAGCCTGAGCCGTGAGTATCGTCGGTCTCGATAAACGAAGAGTCGAAAAGGGTCATGGTGTCCGTCTCCGCCTCGTAGAGAATGTCAAGGACAGTGTATGCGCCACCCGTCTCTGCTGTGCCTCGAGGTATCCCCCGCGCCTTGTCCCACGGAATGTGGCCTCCCTTGAGGAAAAGGGCTTTACACTGTAGGAGCTTTTGGAGCTCAACTGCAAAGGACTTGTAGGACTCCACCGAGTCCACGAGCGGGACCAGGTCAGGGCTCCCCGACAACATTCCAAAAAGAATGCGGGCCTCGTCATAGTTTGGTGTCACCAACGTCGCGTGTTTCTTGATAAGATACTCAATACACTCCTGTAGCTGAAGATCGTCGGACAACTTGGAGCCCGATGTGGCACTGATGACGGGGTCGATCACGAGTTTCACGTCATGCGCTAAAAGCTCAGGCAACACGTCTGTGAGAGCCTCAACGGCGTCGAGTGTGAGCATTCCCGTCTTGATTGCCTTGAGGGGCGCCTCGCCCTCGGGATAGCCTCGCAAGAAGTCATCTAGATTCAGGTTGATAATGCTCAGTATAAGCTCTTTAGAGGTCTTGGATACCGCGTCCACCCTCTGTGTGTTCTGTGACGTCAACGCAGTGATACTGTCAAGTCCATAGACTCCGTGCGCGCAGAATGTTTTGAGATCGGCTTCAATGCCCGCCCCACCAGAACTGTCGGATCCGGCGACCGTAAGGGCACAAACCAACGGTTCCAGCAGTGACTTGGGAGCGTTTCTAAGCTCAATAACGGAACAATTGGCCATGGGGTTCCAGGTACGATTTATCGCCCGTTTACTTGTCTACGATTTACATCTCGGTTAAACGCTCAATTTCCGGGCGCAATCCGTCCGGAATTACGATCGTACTGGTCGTAGATTTATGCGTTTAAACGGACATTTTTCTATGAAAAAATTTACTGGCATAAAAAATACGCGAGACCCCTTGTCCACAATAACTCTCCACATTCCTAGTAGTTTCCGCGCTTGCTTGGTGTCTCCGACGACTCGCAAGCTGGCTATTGTTCACGCAGGCTTGGAGTAGAAATTCACCAATTCAAGCTCACTCTGTAAGGTCTCGTGTCTAAAGCTCACTCTAATGTTTGGCACGTTGGACTGCTCAAGATTGTTGCCCTCGACACCTGCCTTTCCATACTGATTGCCCAACCAATGCTTCTTGATTTGTAGCTCGTAGCCCGATTGTCGAACAGAGTTCAGCGCCAACTCACACATATCCACCAGGGATAGCTTGTAAATTTGCGCCGCAACAGAGTACTCTTCGATCAAGGGCTCCTTTGTGTAGGAGAACTGCAATGGATCGTCAGACGACAAGGAAACGTTCAATCCCTTGCAGAAAAAATTGTAGAACGGGTTCTTGTCGTACGCCAAGAACAAGGCATTGTTGGACAAGGGCAGCATTGCCATGCCAATGTGGTCCAAGAAAAACAAGTACTGGACAAAGGGTATCTTGCGCAACAATATTCCATGCGAAATGGAATGCGACGTGAGGAAGGCTGAGATCAAGTGTTCGGGATCGCCGGCTTCCCCGCAGTGCGGTCTCAAGACAAAGGTATTATAGTTGAGCTTCTCTCTCAAGTTGTTCAATGAAGTCATGTTGGCATACAAGTAGTAAATGTAGTATGAGTATGGCGGGTTGATAGCCAGATCCCATTTCATAGCCGGGGGGAACTTTTTCGACTGTAACATCTTTTCACTCTTGGATTCATCGTCGACCGAATCGAACCCGACCACTCGCTGTAAGAAAACGTGTAGCTTTGGGTGTGACTGCGGGTCGATGGTCACTTCAAAGAGTGGCTGGAACAAGTTATGGACGATATCCCGGAAATTCTCGACAATTCCGCTCTGTCTGTACAAATGGTAGAGACGTGGAACCTGCACCAACCAGCGCACATTGTGACTGAACAATTTATTGTCAACTACCCAGGCTGCAAGCTTGTCCCATTCATCAAGAGACCGGCCGTACACCAGAATACGCAATTCCGTCATTTGGTATTTCGATGCTTCCAAGTCGTCGATAACTTGGTGTGTCAACTCCGCCAAGTATCGCCCCTTGATAAAGTTGTCGGTTTTCAAAAAGATTTCTCTCAATCGAGACTCGCCAATAGGATTATACTTGAGGGTGAAGGTGTCAAAGCGGTGGAAGGAGTCGGTGTGAGCATGCATGTCGAGCGTGTCGATCGACAAGTCATAGGGTGTCAAGTGTAACGATTTGAACACTTCTGCCAAGGTGAGCACTTTATCGTCACGGAAAATGACTTTCTCGTCCGGACTGGTTCGAAGCTTGTACTTGATGAAACGCAACAAATGTTTTTGGGTCATGCAAGCAGAGTGATGGATGTGAGTGTCGACTTTCCGCACGTTATAGAAATCGCGATGCGGATTACGTTTGGACTGCGTGCTCTCCTCGAACTCATTCAACAAGTGGTAAATGTTCCACTTGGCCTCCAAGTATTGTAAGCGCTTGAAAGCAAAAGACTTTGAAGGACCGTCGGATGAAATGCGAGTAATGTTCGCCACATCGGAAAAGTACTCTTTCAATGACGGTACCGCCACAATGCTTTCGTCGGTGCTCACTTGATAAACTTGGTACACACCGGTATCGTCCACTTGGAATCTGTATTCTTCATTTGCCTCTGGTATTTCGCATTGCGCAAAGTCAAAAACAACTTCCTCCTCCTTTAGCGGAGGAACCTGGTTATACTTGTGGCGCGACTTGTAGGTCGGCGCAGGCGGTGGCGGATATATTTTCCAGTCGTCGCGGTTCTTGGGGTTTGTAGTCTCACTTGCTTGTCTTGACAAGTCCATATACTTGTGGCGAAGACCGAGACAAAGATTAACGTTTTTGAAAAAGGCCATTAGATCCGCCGATGGGTACTGGCCTGGTAAGGCATTCGCATTTGTCCAGGGAGCCTCGGTATTCGGCTCATTTTTGGCAGTGATGGGCAACTTTTCTTGCGAATGCGGCGTCACAAAGGGGCTGCCGAGAAAGGACGATGGTAAATCTATCACTGAAGGAGCGCGCCCCATCGCTGATGCCGATACCGACCGAATAGCTGAATTCTGAGATGCATTGCTAGCCAAGGTGTCGTTGCTTCCCAAATGCAACGCCTCCATCGCCTTCATTTTCAAATCACGCTCCTTAATAAGACGGTCTTGGGTCTCTGAGAAGTGGGTGGAGTTGTTGTTCATCACCAAGCCCTGATGTTCGTCCACGCCAAAGTCTTCGTCGTCGAGCGATAAGGAATTGTCTCCCTCACTGAACATTCTGTCCGGGGTTAAGGGGATGAAATTGTTCAGGCCAGCATTTGATTTTAGCACGACAAAAGTAGGCGTGCACGACTGTTCAAATCAGGGAGGAAGCCCGCATTGAGAGGGCGATTTCCGCCGTAGACCGATATTACGACGTCATACGCCTCGGGTATTACGTTATGACGACGGACTAGATTGTCAAGATCGTCTTCTTAGAATAACAGCTATGGCGTAAGAATAGGAATCATGAAAAATCTAGTTTTCGCGCCTGTTCACGTTCGCAACATCCCTGGCACCCGATCAACTCCCGCGAGAATGAAACCCCACCATCCTACGTTCTCCAATCCCTGGCAATTGCGTCGAGGCCTCAACTATAGACCCCTAAGCGGTTTTGCTGAATAATGTGCGCATGCATTAGAGCCGTGCGTGATGCGTGCCTCGTGCCAGGTAAATAGGGGTTCACAGCTCAGAAAAGACATCCCTGTGATTCGGGTAAAAGCGAATTGCGGTTCTCAGCACTGCACAACCAAAGACGTTGTTGCTGGATTCGCTTACACAGCACCATCAATCCAACTCCAATCAAGTGACACGCTCACACCAGCCATTTCCGCCCCTTGCCATACCGATCGGGTGAATCAAGAGCTCAGGATATCCCGATCCGTTGAGTATCACGGCGTGAAAAATATTCTGGAAGCGCTTCAACAAAGGGTTTGCATAAAGCTAACAATAGGTTTCCAGATCGCAAGCTCCGCACACCGCAGCGCATGACTAGGTGTGATACGCCCACATGCTTTGTGGCGTGGACGATCGGAATATAAATAGACCTCGCTTCCAGTCGTACGGCATTTTCTGAATTGGGTTCATCACATTATGTTGTTCTTCAACCCTCTCATCTTGGGCATTGCATCCGTTGCGTTGGCAAGTCGTAGCCCCCGCGAACGACATGGGGGAAACCCTGACCGTGGCTTGAGGCAATTTGCCGCTACCGTACCGGAACAACCGAACGGAACGATTCCGCTGAATGGTCCTGATGAAACTGCGCATCCGGACGCTGCTTTGCACTTGGTGAAGCGTAACGATCCCAAGCCTAAGGAAAAGAGAAATGCGAATTGGAGGCCGTACCACGCCGGTCACCCGCCGCCAGCTGCCGAAAAGCGAGAGGCCAAGTGGGTTCCCCACTCTCGCCCCGAGCACCCTCCTTCGAAGTAAATTTGGCATTGAGTTTCACGCTTTGTTATCGCGCTTGGCAGAACGCAGGTTTCCAGTACCGTTTTTTGAAAATTGTGGTATCGTTGCCTTCACGTCTCTTTCGAACTCCAGGAGAGCTATGTAAAGTACGAGAGCTGTATATACTTTCAATTCAACTTTCTTCCCACTACTTGGAGCCAACGAGACTCTGTCGCTGTAAAAAATGATCCCCGGCTACCTTATGAAATCACGGAATAGAATAACTTCATTTACATGGTATTTACACCCTGGACTCTTGATATTCGAGCCTGTATCAAGTACTTTACACACAGGTATAAAATCAATTGATGCGTCATGATTTCGCAGCCACAGTATACTCTAGCGATTCCACCACGATTATTCCCTCTTGTAATTTAGAGCGACAAGAGTGGCATATTAAGCCAGACTGTCTATAGAAAAGGTAACATCACTCATACAGTGCCCTTTCACTTTCTGCATAACCAATTTTTGAATAAACGCAGTCCCGGAATAAAAAAAAATTCCGATTGAATAAAATCCCATAGTTAAGGGCCGGATTTCGTGTTTCGCATATTCCGAGCGACCCGATTGAATAAAATTTTTAAATGCTGTGTAAATTGATTAAAACCTGTACTGGCTTCTAGCTGAGACTCTAATGATTGTCACAATCTTTCCTAGACGTC
>JAKTSS010000283.1:0-16990 GCA_030580355.1 Debaryomycetaceae sp. yHKB357 | reverse complement strand
GGAGATGCTTGCCCTGGTCAACACGTTGGACGCCAAGCTGCAGGTGCACGAGTTGCAGGTGCACATTTTGCTGCTTCTCACCAGCGTCATTCGCCGCATCGGCAGCGATATTGGCATCGAGGCGCTGGACAATCTTATGCGCATGTTTTTGCAGTTGCTCGAGGTGCAGGTGCAGCCCGAGGTCGTCGGAGCGGTTGGCGACGATTCCCCGGCGTCGCCGCTGATTGCGGAGGACGTGTTCATGGCGGTGCTGGCGGTTGCCGGGGTCGCCGGCGCGCATTTCCTCACGTATATGGACGCGCTCATGCCGTACTTGGTGGCGGCGGTGCAGCACAGCGACACGCTGGTGGCCAAGACGGCGGTAGGGTTGGCCGCCGACATTGCGCAGGCGCTCGGCCCGCAGTTGGCGCCGTACCTCGACCAGCTCTGCCACGTGTTGGCGGCGCGCGCCGGCGCCCCGGGCGAAGCATCATCGGGTGCGGCATCGGGTGCGGCGCCGTCGGGCGTAGCGGCCGATGATGGTGGCAGTGGCGGCAGTGACGGCAAAGGCGCCACGGGAGACCGCGAGATGCGGCCGCCGATCCTCGCGTGCTTTGGCGACATTGCCGCGGCGCTCGGGGGCGAGCACATGCGGCCGTACCTTGAGTTTGCGGTGCAGCAGTGCGACTACGCGGTGCAGTTACCGCCGGCGATGGCGCAGGAGGAGGCGGACTACTACTATGCGTGCAAGGAGGCCGCGCTCGACTGCTACGTGGGGATCGTGCTGGCGTTTGAGCAGGCGCCCGGGCAGTTGATGGCGGTGGTGCCCGCGATATTTGCGTTGGAGCAGCAGATTGCGCAGGACATGGAGTTGCTGCAGCTGAACGCGGTGGTGCGGGCGGCGGTGGGGCTCTTGGGGGACTTGGCGGCCATGTTCCCGCAGGGCGAGATCCGGCAGGCGTACGCGCAAGAGTGGGTGACGGCCTTTATCAAGCACGTGCGGCTGCTGCCGCTCATGGACGAAAAGACGAGGGACGCGGCGCGGTGGGCGCGGAGCCAGCAGAAGCGGCAGCTCGACATGTGAGGGCGGGTGGTTCCGTGTTGGAGGTGCACTCTCTCCCATGTCTCTTTCTGAGTCTGATGTACTCTGGGTCTTGTCTCTGATGTACTCTGATCTACTCTCGATCTACTCTCTCTCTCTTGTCTCAAATACTCTTGTCTGATCTACTCTTATCTCAAATACTCTTATCTCCCGCTCTCTCTCCTCACAATGCCACGCATCTCTATCACACACTGTCACATATGGGCGGTGGGTGTGGCGGACCCTAACTTATTCTGTCTATGATTTCTATTCTTGTCTAATCTCTCATGCTTGTTACGTCTCAACGAACGTAACCATCTAATCTCTTTTCTCTCACATCCTGTGTCATACTTATCACATAACATAACTATCTTATCTCATTTCTCACAACTTACCTTACATCTCACGACTATATTATCTCACAACATATCTCACGTCTCAACTATAATATCTCATCTCACCTCATCTGACCTCATCTCACCTCGCAACTCTCACCTGACCGCATCTGACACCAATCATACGTTGTTCACGATGTTATCTTCGATCATGCTGCTTTGACAATAAGCACATGACCGAGTAAGGGAAGTGAACCTGTCGTCTGATTTCTTACAATTACCTAATTCTAACGCAACGCCCACTAACGTTTATCTAACGCGTAACGTTTAAAAACGTTTTAACGAGTAGCGTATTAACGAGAAACGCTAATCCAATATTATCTCCATAAAGCGATAGCCCAATCCGGAAAGAACGGAGATTGCGCACGTGATGTGCGGCACGGGTCCACCGGGGCTCCTCCCAGGGCCCCGGGGCAACCAGGACAACCCGGGGTATAACGGGGTAAACCGGGACAACCGGCATGGACCGGGATAAACCGGGACCGCCGAAGCCTCGGCTCAAATTACCCCCGGGCAGAATTTGGTCTTGGCACGCGCGGCGGAAAATATCAGCTCATCTCTCGGCACGTCTTGCCCTCCGACGCGTCGCACCGCATTGTCTCGGACACCGCGTCTCCCATGTCTCCCTGCGCCCTCGTATCTCACGCGCCGGCTCCCCCCACGCACCCTCCCCGTCGTATCTGTCCTGCCGCCAAGCCCTGAACAATCCGCATTGTCCCCTGTTCTCGTCTCTTGTTTCCATCTAACACCCTACCTCCCTGTTATATAGCGCCTCCTACCGTCCCCCATGCCCTCTTTCCCCAATGGTGGACCCGGAGAAGATCAGGGCCTTCTTCCGCCTCTCTCCGGTCGGTCTGGACCACGACTCCTCCGTCTCCTCCCTGCCTCCCGTTCCCCCCCTTCCCTTTGACCATCCGCCCTCTGACCCTCCGCCCTTTGACCCGCTCACCGCGCGCCTCCAGAAACAGGCTCAACTCGACGACTATGCCGCTGTAAAGGTCCACGACGACTCGCCCTACCCCGAGGTCAGAGCGGCCGTCGCCTCGTCCGATGACCCCTCCTTGCCCCAGTGCACTCTCCGCGCCTGGGTCTTGGGCTTGCTCTTGACCACCATCGGCTGCGCAATGAACCTCCTCTTCTCCCTCCACTCCCCCTCCTTCTCCATCTCCACCTACGTCACCTCCATCTTGGCCTGGCCCTTGGGCCGCGCCTGGGACCGCGTCATGCCCAATGTCAAAGTCTTTGGCTTGGACCTCAACCCGGGGCCCTTCAACGTCAAGGAACATACCTTGGTCACCATCATGGGCAACGTCGCCCTCGGCACCGGCGCCCCCTTCGCCACCGACATCTTCTTGGTCCAGAACCGCTTCTACAAGTCCGATTTCGGCTGGGCCTTTGAGATCATCGCCATCTGGGCCACCCAGTGCATCGGCTTCGCCCTCGGCGGCATCGCCCGCCGCATCTTGGTCTTCCCCGCCAGCGCCATCTGGCCCCTGACCTTGGTCTCGTCCGTGTTTTTGTCAAACATGCACAAGAACGAAAACCACCCGGCCAACGGCTGGAAAATGTCCCGCCTCTCCTTCTTTTGCGTCGTGCTCGTGTGCGCCTTCGCCTACTACTGGCTCCCTGGCTTGATAGTCCCTGCGCTCTCCAACTTTTCCTGGATCACCTGGATAAAACCGAAAAGCGTCATCTTGAACCAGCTTTTCGGGCTGACCCTGGGCTTGGGCTTGTTCCCCAACAATCTCGCCCTCGACTGGAACCAGATCGCAGGCTACCTCGGCCTGCCGTTGGTCCCGCCGGCCGGGACCATCGCCACCGTCTTTGTCGCCCTCATTTTGTTCTCGTGGATCATCTGCCCCATCCTCTACTATACCAACACCTGGTACGCAAAATACATGCCCATCCACTCCTCGGGCTCCTACGACCGCTTCGGCAAACCGTACAACGTGTCCCGCATCATCAACCCGAAAACGTTGTCGTTTGACCGCGACAGCTACCTAAAGTACTCGCCCCTCTTTTTGTCAACCACCTTTGCGATGCTGTTTGGCTTGTCGTTCGCCGCCATCATCGCTACTATCACGCACGTGGCTTTCTTCCACGGCCACGAAATCGTGCAGCAGCTTAGGATGTCGGAACGGCCCGACGTGCACATGCGCTTGATGCGCTCCTACAAGGACGTGCCCGACTGGTGGTACCTTGCTATATTCGCGGTCTTTTTCGCCCTCTCCGTCGCGACGGTCCGCGCATGGCCCACGGAAATGCCCGTGTGGTGCTTGATCATTGCCTTGTTGCTCGCTGCGGTCTTTGTCTTGCCCGTCGGCGTCATTTACGCCCGCAACAATGTCGCCATGGGCTTGAACGTCATCACCGAGTTTATCATTGGCTACATGCTCCCGGGCAAGCCCATCGCCATGATGTTCTTCAAGACGTTCGGCTACGTCACCAACGGCCAGGCCCTCATGTTTGCCCAGGACATGAAGTTGGGCCACTATATGAAGTTGGCGCCCCGCGTCGTGTTTTGCGCGCAGCTCTCGGCGGCGCTCTGGGGCGCGCTCGTGCAGGTGGCAACGTTGCGCTGGGCCTACGGCGCGCTCCCGGACTTGTGCAGCAACACGCAGGCCAACCACTACTTTTGCCCGCTCGGCCGCGTGTTTTACCTGTCGTCCATCGTGTGGGGCGTGATTGGGCCCCAGCGCATCTTCTCCGAGGGCGTCTACAACCACTTGCTCTATTTCTACTTGCTCGGCCTCTTGCCGATCGTCTCGTGGCTAGTGCTTCGGAAATGGCCGCGCTCGCCCCTCAGATGGGTCAACTGGGCCGTGTTCTTTACCGGTCTCGGCTACATCCCGCCCGCGACGCCCTACAACTACTCGTCCTTCTGCGTGGTGGGCTTGGTGTTTGGATGGTACATCAAGCAGCGGTACTTTTCGTGGTGGACGAAATACAACTATGCGCTCTCGGCCGGGTTGGACGTGGGGCTCGCGTGGCTGTCCATGGTGATCTTTTTGGGGATCGGGCTCAGCGGCAAGGCGTTCCCCGAATGGCCGGGGAAACTGGTGGTGGAAGGCACGTTGGACACCAAGGGCTTGACCATTTCGCGCTTTTTGGCGAAAGGTGAGAGCTTTGGACCGGCCACGTGGTGAGTAACTCTTGGTATGTTTTCGGTACAATAGAATGCAATGTTTTTTGTTTTTGCCGCGTGGCGTTGGGAACCGGCTTGGGCGAGTCGAGAGAAATTGCTCGTGGTCAGGTGTTGCTTAGAAGGTGGACTTGGCATCGGATGTAAGAGGGTGAGTTAGTGAAGGAGAAATTTCGGTAGTAAAGGTTGCGATGGATGTCGCCTCATGGCGATCTACAAGTCGTTACAAGCTGATCGACAATAGGTCCATGAGAGCCTACCATTTCACAATTTCGGAGGTAGAGTATCGTCCCACACTACGGGGAAATTATTGGCTGCGAAAAGTGGCCAGCATCCCCTTTTTCAAGATCGAGTCACTCGGTCAACGTATTGTCAAGTGCTACTAAGAAATGGGATGTCGCTGCCTGGCACTAGTTGTGCCGTACTTTAACAGTGAGTGTAAAGGGACATTCATGTGTTCGAGTTTCCCCTGTTGAAGGATTACTTCAAGTTTCCCCTGTAACAGGATGAGTTCAAGTTTCTTCCAGTAACGGGATTAGTTTAAGTTTCTCACAGTGACAGGTTTGTATGTGAAATGATGGCAAGTTTTCTCAAATGACTGAGTAGGCTGGCCGTGATCCTATTCTAGGACGCATTGTCGCGCACACTAGACTTGGCCAGAGGGTCCGGGTAAGCCAAAGTTAGGTTTTAGTATTGCGGCACAGATGTTTAACTAGGTGTGACTGTGCGGTTTAGTAAAGCCAATCACACTCATTGTAAGTCCACTATACGATAGAGAGTTGTGTGCAATCGCTTGGGGACTGATAACATGCATGTTTGAGCGGTCTCGAAGCTCAAAGTTTGAGTTGTTGTTTTTACCTTAATTCTTATTCCGGGTCCTTGTTGTGCTTTGTGCGTAAAACTCCCCACTTGACATAAAACTGTTATGTTAATTAGTACTACTCTTGGAAAGCAGCATGAAGTGATCACTACCTCTCTCTAGTCCCGAAACCTCTCATCGAGTAGAAACAAAGACTTCACCATCAATCATGCCATTTAGCAATTCGGTTTGCAGCCATTTCGTAAACATCCTGCCGCAACACAAACACTGTAACAAGCCGTGGTGCTGAGCATAAACCAATGACGGTAGTGATTTCCCAGGATGGATCGAGAAGTTCTTCCAACCGACAACAGTTCCCAGCACAAGTCCCAGCACAAGTCCCATGACAACTCTTGCCGCCGTCGAATAAAGTTGCAAAAAAGAGGCATCATTTTTTCGCGCAGCGACAATTCTTGTACTCAAGCCATCGCTAGTCTATCGATGTGGGGGTCCGTGCCGAGCCAGCAATGCTACCTGCCCGTCCCTTTCGACTCGACGTACATCATGTACGATCCTAAGGATATGGTCAGCATGCTCTGTGTCCACTTTTCCCTTTTGCCGATCTACCTCATGGTCTTCTACTTTGCGTGGTTTGTTATTACCCGCGAAATCGAGCCCGTCTTGGTGGTAGCGGGCCACTTGGTGGGCGAAGCGGCGAATAAAGTCGTCAAGCACATTCTAAAGAGACCTCGTCCGGACTACCACCGCGATTTCGGCAAAAACTCCTACGGCCTGCGTTTCGGAATGCCCTCGGCCCACTCCCAATTCATGGGCCTTTTCGCAGCATACTGGATATGCATCACCTTGTACCGTATCCCGCACTTGAGGCTGTCGGTTCGACTAGCTATGGCGTCGACCTTGGCTATTTGCTCGTGCCTCGTGGGCTTTTCCCGTGTCTACTTGTTCTACCACACGCCGCCACAAGTTATGGTCGGCTTGATGGTCGGCCTGGTAATTGGCCTCTTGTTGTTTGTCTTTACCAGCTTGATTCGCGATGTCGGTCTTGTCGACTGGGTCTTGAGATGGCCGCTAGTCCACTACTTTTACATCAAGGACTCGTACTACCACTGCTACGTAACGTACAAAGAGGAGTACGACGAATACCTTCGTCGCAAATCTGCAACAAAACCAAAGAGTAGTTGATTGCTCTGAAAAAAAAGACCAACTCGCGGAAACCAAAGCCTAGCCGATTGCTCTGTGGATCAAGAAAACATCTTTGCGATTCAGAAGACTAGCTGATTAATTTGTTAATCAAGAATACATCTTGCGAAACAAAGACTAGTCGATTGCTCCGTAGAACAAAAAAACTCTTGCTAAACCAAAGACTAGTTGACCGCTCCGTGAAACAAGGCAAATACTTGCAAACTTGTCGATTAATTTATAAAACAGGGCAAACCTCTTTGCGAAGCCTTTGCTAAATAGATAGCGAAACAAAAACAAAACGGGAAATGAAATAAAATAGGATTCGCAGGGCTGTGGCCTTTAAGCAGTACCCGCAGTTCTCCTACTTCATCTCGGGCAGTTCCGTCAACGAATTGTAGAGGAAGACCAATATCGTGGACCCTACAAAACTGGTCAATCATTGACCGCTGGCCCAAACTCGAAGGCTTTGTGTCACCGTACAGCAAGCACATCAAGGCCAAATTGGACGAGTTCTCGCTGGAGATCCGCGACCAAATATCTATTCTTTTTTAACATTGTGAACCGCGGAGACAAGTACTTCGCAGAGCTCGCCGCCAGCGTCCCTTAAGACGTGTGTCTGATCTATTAAGAATTCCGTAGTGCTACACGTCCCCAAGATGCTAAAAAAAATATCCGAAAGGATCGTTTCACATGCCCACACAGTCCCACATGGGATTCACCTGATCTCGTCCCCGCACGAGCACCATAAATACTTTTGGGGTCACGCTTATGACGCCATTCCCACCAACCGTCTCCTCGATTGCTACCGATGTCAACCCTACATCTGTGTGTTATTGTTGGGTTCCAATCCATGCCACATCCTGCAAACCTTTCATTAGGTTCCGCAAGGGGTGACCATACACTTTGCCCTAGTGGTCTTTTGACTTGCAAGTAGTCACAACGAGCATCAGCCTCCTCCGCTGGCTACAGGCTAGGTGGGACTGTCAAAGGACTACCAATTATGCATTAAATGGTTATGGTTTTCCCGATGTGGGCTCTTCGTTTTGGTTAAACCACACATTAACCATACTACGGTTACCATCCCGCGCCTCTGCTCCGTAACACGCTCAATTCTGGAAATCCAGTCGCATACCGGCTGTTGCACCGGGAAAGAAGTTGGAGCTTCCGAATTGCACGTGGGATTGAAACTTTTGGAGCGTGATCTCGGGCCGAGACTTTCAAAGCGTAATCTCGGGCCATGCCACATGCAGAAGCGGGGCCAATGAATGAACAGCTCGCCTAACAAAACCCGGTGGAAAGTGAGGGGATGTTCGGCCGATCGGAAGTAAGTGTGGATGTTATTGGTGCGGGATAAATTAGATGGGGGACTCCAATGAGGTTCGGGCCTTCCCGGGTACAACATTAGAAACTTTGCAGGAAGTGGGGATATATAAGGTGGCGGACAATCCCCAATGCTTGTGAGGATGTTTTTGATATCTGATAGCTGAAACTTGATACCTGAAATTGCTCCAGACTATGAATGCACTCACACAGACTATTATCTTGGCACAAGCAGCTTATATTCCTATCAAGCTTTATGCTGTTTTCAAGGAGTTCATCAAGGAAGGGTACGATAAAGTCGTGGCTACAATGTCCGCGTTTATGGAAAAGAACAACAGATCTGTGGTGAGAGGCTTGCTGGCTCTCGGAATCTTATTGTCGGTAGTAACAATGTTGAAAAGCATGCTAACAATCTTGAAAGTGGTGGTGAGAGCATATCGCATGAAGGCGGCTTTCCTCAAAAATGCCCAGGAGGAGTATGAGAAACAAATGGAGGCAATTGATCGTGAAGAGAAGATAATTATTGATAAGTTATCTGATGATGTGACAAAATTGCTCACCAGCCTCAGTGTGGATGAAATATCAGCATTGTATGATGATATGGTGGCTGCTCACTCTATTCCCAGAGACCGCGCCTTTGAAGACCAACGGGCCGCCATGAAGGATAGTCATGCATGGGAGCATGGTGACTGGGCATTCCACGAAGACAGTGACGGTAATGTAATCCCGAGCAGCTCATATAAAGAATTATTTAAGCGGCCGGGCCACCGTGAGTCGGCTAGACACGAAGGCGGTAAATAGTGCAATGCTGTTGATGTGGGTGGCGTAATCTCTCCAGAGTTTCTGCGGGATGTCAGTGCTATGAGGTAATTCTATGGAAGTGCGAAATTTACAGCCACGCCTGTACTCGCTACAATGCATACGAGTATTTGCAGGGAGATAACAACTGCAAGTACTGCTTCCCGAGTTGTCAATGTGAGACTTGAGTAGAGTTACTGTAAGTAGAGTCTTTGTCGCCCAATTTCAGCCATGCCTCACGGCAAGTTTGACGGATATTGACGCGCTAAACTCAAGGCAACGGGCAGTTCGGGTGGTGAGCGGGCTACGATTGTGTATTACCTTAAGGACCAGAGCTCGCTCGCAATCTGGGAAGAAGCGATAGTAATGATTGCAAACTTTGGAGGGTTAATGAATGGTGTATTGTTACATAGATTAGTCTGATAAAAGGCACGGGTCGTTAAGGGTATCATCAGCCCCAGCCATATGACGGGCATGCCCGTATCGGGATCCAGTCTGCTCAGCTCAATCTGTTTGGCATTGGGATCTTGACCTGTTGGTACTACAGTTCTATGGCGGCTCACGTACATCTATCAATATATCTCTGGGGCCAATATTATCGAAAGCCTTTGCTGGATAAACAGAGAAACAAAACCAGAAACAGAAAACCTGTGGCCCCCCCACTTCAACTGCGAATAGTGACCTCAAAAAAATAACATCGTCCTGGTGAATATGATTTCAAACTAAAAGTCGTCCCACTTGTCGTCATCGTCCGTGTGTTTGCTAGTGCTGTGAGACCCGCCGAGCAAGGGCTCCTGCTTAGAATGTACATCATGGTGCAGCTCGCTGGACTGACTGTGTTTCCGGCCGTCCATCGACAAATTGTCAAATAGTTTAGCGTACCGCTCGTCCACGTCTACCGACAGGTTGCCGCGAGGGTGCATGCTGCCGGTAAACGTCTGGAACGTTTCCTGGCCGTATTTGCCCGTTTCCTGCATCTTTTGGCCAAACTGGGCCATGGCCTTGCGCGAGACGTTGCCGAATTCCGAGTCCTGGAACTGCGTCAAGCCCGGCTTGATGACCAGTTCGCTGACCTCGTTGACCAGCTTTGCGACCGTCGAGGAGAAGAGGCCCCAGCCTTTTGTGAGGGTGCCAAGGGGATCGCTTTGGAGCTTTTCAAGCGACAAGGCCAGCAATGCGCCGCCGCCCTGCTTGGAAGCAGACGGGGCCGGAGTCGATCCAAAGCCGGCGTACTTCCCGCCCTGGCTCGGGGGCAAGTGGTCAGGACGCAGTTCGTTGGCCTTGCCCAACTGAGCAAAGAAGGCTTCGTTGCGTTGTTTCTGGTCCGGGTCGACAGATCTGCGGTTCTCAAGACGTTCTTGCGAATTCAGCAACAGCAGCAGGACATGGGTATTATTGGAGGCGGGCGACGGAGACGGCGGTTTTTCGTCCAAGGACTGGCCTGTCCTGTCTACGGGGATGTATTCTCTATCCTCCACGACGCACGAAAGTTTCTCCTTATAATCCTGGGCCACAAAGTTGTCAAACTTGCGGTTTGCCGGCCAGGACAAGTCGACGCCGTTAGCAGTAAAGTATTCTTTAAGAGCCGCGTTGCCGCCGCGCTCCATTCGTAAAGTTTCCTCGGGTTTGAACTGGTCCATGGTAATAGAGCGAACAAAGGAGATATGGACGCCCAAGCCGCGGTGGATGCCAGCGCACTCGAGGCAGATGAAGATACCGAATTTCGGGGATGCCCATTGCGGGTTGGGCGCCGCGCAGTCGAAACAGCGCTTGTTGTCGTCCTGCTTCTGGAGAAGCAAGAGCTTTCGGCGGGTTTCCGGGTTGATCGACATGGGTCTTGTTCCGCAGACGAGTTGCTTCCGGCTTTTGCTGTACTGCGTTGGCTCAAGATTTGGGTTTAGTCACGTGAGCGCGGAGTGCAGATAGAGATAATGCGATATCGTCCTATGAGACGCGGATAAGGGCAAAACTTTGACGCTAATTTTGAGGATTTTAGTGCGCGTGCCAAGTGTGTAGTGCATATTTTGTGAGCCCTGTGACTTAAATTTAGTGAGCCTTGTGTATTTTTGGTATTAAATCAGTGAGCCTTGTAGATTTTTTGTATTATATTAGTGAGTCCTGTGAATTTATGGTGCTAAATTTAGTGATCGGCATGCTCAATTTGGAGTTCTAGAGATGAATTAGTGACGCAGTGACTCTTGAGGGAGCCTAGTCTTTATCTCGAAAAGACTTTTGCGACATCAAATATCACCTAGGCTTTAGCCGAAAATGGTAACTTTCTTATCTCAGACAAAGATAGCCCTTCCCCACAGACTATGACATCATCTCCATGTAATCTCAGGAAATTCGCAGTCTGCCAGGCCGTTCTCGGCTTACCAAGAATAGCCCCGCTAAAACAAAATCGCACCTTCTACGCTACTCCAAGCTCTCCGTAAATCTCATCGACCAATGTCCCCCGTGAAGAATTAGATGGGGAATTGGGTATCCTTATTACTTCGCATTCTATGCATATCTATATTAATTGTAATCGATGCACATCATCAAACCCCAAACACTCGTCTAGCCGTTGCCGCTGCTCCCGGACTGCACCGCAAGCGCCACCAGCGGCGAGTGCGAGAACTGCGAGTCCTTGGCGTGGCACGGCTGCTCGTCCGCGTAGTCGCGCTTGTGCCGCTTCGCCTGCGCCTGCCGCACAATAACGTCCTGGTCAATGCTCTCAAACAAGTACTTTGACGGCGACTGGTCCCGCGCCGTTTTCCGCGTCGCCTTCGCGTCGCCTTCGCGCTCGCCCTCCGTCTCCGCGGCGCTCGATACTACCAACGCGTTGCCGAGCATGCACTTTTTCGCGGGGGCCGCCGGCATCTCGCCGTCGCCCCGCTCGCTGTCCGCCGATTCGTCCCACAGGAACTGGCTCTCCACAAGCTCTACAAGGTCAGTGCCGGTGGCCACGTACGGCACCCCGCTGACGCAGAACTCGCGATGCCGGCCGCAAATGTACTGCGCCATCCGGCGGAAGTTGTGCGGCGCCGGGTCCCGCGTCATGCACCCTTGTAGCACAAGGTGTAGCAAGCTCACACACGCAGAGCTCGGCATGGTGTTTTGCCGCAGCACTTTTCCAAAGAACACAAAGAAGCGCCGCAAGATATCGTGCTGGATAACGTGCGCCGTGATGAGGGCATTGTTCGCCTGTATCAAGGCCTTCAAGCACCGCACCGCCGCGAGCTGGAGCTTGGGCGTTCGCGACACCTCGAGGAGCGCCAGCACCCCGGCAAACACCATCGCCTCGCAAAAGAAGCGCTCAAAGAGCTGTTCCTCGTGCTGCGTCACGCAGAACGACACGAGCTCGCATAGCTGCTGCGCGAGCACCGTGTCGGCGCGCGACAAACACGCCTTGCCGCGCCCCTTGCCGAGATCGCTCAAAAGGCTAAAGAGCGCCGGGGCGATCCTGCTGTAGAACGCTTCAAAGTAGGCGTACGTGTCAACGTCGCCGCCCTCCAAAAGAGGCGAGCTCACTTGGCCGCGGCTCGCAAAGGACGTGTGCGTCGCGACGATCCGGGGGCTGAGCAACACGCACAAGGCGCCGCACGCCTGGACCTTGAGGCTGGGGCACGGATCGTTCGTTAGGACGCGACTGAGCAAGTCCAAGAGGGTCATATCGTCTCCTAGATCGAGTTCAGGGAGGGTGTCATCGGCGTGGTCCGGTTTATGGGTATTGTCAGCAAGGCTAGGACTAGAGGTATTGTCAGCAAGGTCAGGTTTGGAGGTATTATCAGCAAGGTCAGCTTCAGGCGTATTGTCGAGTTCATTGATATTGTCGGCATCTTTATGGGGATCGCTGGTGTGATGCACTCCAGAGGGAGCGAATGGATGGGTATCGGTAGTGGAACTAGGCTTTCCAGAGAGGCCGTTATTGTCAGCGACGAGTGAATCTTTATGCGCGTGAGTATTGCCATTTAAGATGGTATCGTCGTTCAAGATCGTCGTAGAAGGGGTATCGTCGGTAGACGCAGTATGCCGCATATCTTGAGAGAGGTGCGATAGCAGGTTAGAATCGGTAGTATTCGTGATCAAATGGGAAGGCTCATTCGACGAGGAGGTGGGATTAGGCTTATCTGACGATTGTGTAATGCGAGAAAGGTCAGGTTGTGAGATAGGAGGAGTATCAGATTGAGAGACGTTAGGAGTGTCAGATTGTGAGATGCGAGTTGTGTCAGGTTGTGAGATGTGAGAAAGGTCATTATTCGAGATCGTGTGATGACCGTCATTATTTGCAATCGTGTGAGAACAGTCATTGTTCAGGTTTAAAGGATGACTGTCAGGGTGTGAGATTAGGCGGCGATTATCACACAAACCAGAGGCGTCATCCAGATCCAGAGATGGATCGGACGCAAACCGACTTGCGGGTGGCGGAGACAAGACAAGGTGATTACTGTCGGCCGCTGTGGTGGGGAAAATCTCGCAGTCCGCAGGATTGAGGGTGGGCCGGGGCTCGTCTGGTGGGGCGCACGCGGCGAGAGGCGCGCAGTCGGCGGGGTTAGAGGTGAGGAGGGGCTCGCAGCTCGTGTCGGGCGGCTCCAAGAGGTCCAAGTCCGGTTCGGGGCGCGTTGGGGTGGCGCAGCTCACGAGCGACGCGTCCAACTCGATGATGACCAGCACCAAGTCGATTGCCAGCTTGCGGATCTCTGCGGTCGCGTCAAAGAGGGCGAAACGGAGCATGTGGTACAAGCCGGCGCCCACGAGCTTGCCGTAAAAGTCCAGCTTTTGCGGCGGCGGGAGCAGCTTGCTAATGAGCACGTGCTGGTGCAACATGCGGACACCGTCGCGCTTAGTATCTAGCGGCGAACTGGTCGTGTATATGGAGAAGAGGCTTGCCAAGACGCCGTCAGTCTTGAGGTAGGCGATTATGTCCAGCTGGTTTGCGTGGATCATGGCGTGAAGCATGGCGAAGCAGTCTTCGTCAAAGAAGGGCGCGAATACGTGGTCGCGGAAAAAGATGAGGTGCAAGTGTCGGGCAAAGAGGTCGACGCGGCGGATGGGGAATATGACCTTGAACTGCTTTGCGACGAGCCACAGTCTGTAGGGCGCTTTAAGATTGGGAGGATGGTACTCTAGTATGCCGACGATACCGTCGAGCTTTGTAGCAGAGGAAAGAATATCGTCGATCAAGATCTCCTGACGAAAAAGGAGGATTGTTTTCACGAGATGGCCGAGCAGTAGGATGGTGGCCAAGTCGTGCGTCTTTTCTGCGGTGTGAAACACGGCCACGATCTGCGACAAGTAGTCGCAGTCGACGATGCCCTGGGCGATGGTGGAGCGCTGGAAGGGGGAGTGGCAGTTTGCCTTGAGCAAGTCGCACAGGGACAGCAAGTTTGCCGGGGAAGGAGAGTCCGGGAAGGGCACGGGCCCGTTGACGAGCTCGGTGACGTCCTCGCCCATGTCGCCCAGACAGGTGACGTAGTAGAGGGAGATGTTGGGACTGAGGCCCAGACGCTGGGCCTTGACGATAAAGTCGCACAACTCGACGCAGCCGTCGGGTTCCTGGAAGGAGAGGGCCAAGTCCTTTCCGGAGGGATCGGTCCACATGACCAAGGTCTCCTGCTGGCGCTGGTACTGGATGGCGCCCTGGAGGGAGGAGTGGAGGAGGATGTTGGCGGGGTCCTGTTCGTTGCGCACGGCGAAGAAGGGGGTGAGGGAGTTCGGGGCGACGTCGCCGTGGCAGTAGCCGGTACCGTTGTCGATCCAGTCGTCGCCGTCGAGGAGGTAGACCCTGACGCGGCGGGGAGCTAGCTTCGGTGTGTCTGGCATGAAGAGCAGGACGCGTTGGGCCAGGAGGAGGGCTGTGGGAGTCGGCGGACTCTGGAGATCGGATAGGAGAGGGCAGGTGAAGGGGCGGGGTGTAAGGACGGGTTGTAAGGGTAGAGGGTAGGGTAGGGGAGCAGGGGCGTGCGAAGAGGAAGACGGCGAAGCGACTGGGTGCGGCAGGCGCGTCTGGCGATGGCGCTGGAAATTGTTTACGCCGCAATCTAAATTTTTTCGGGTGTGCGCGGTTGCCTGCCAAGGGCGTCCCGATTGCTTATCGCTCTAGAGGTGGTTTGATCACTATTGGCCGGGTGGTCTCTAATTAGTGGTCTCTAATTAGTGGTCTCTAATTAGTGGTCTCTAATTAGTGGTCTCTAATTAGTGGTCTCTAATTAGTGGACTCTAATTAGTGGTCTCTAATTAGTGGACTCTAATTAGTGGTCTCTAATTAGTGGACTCTAATTAGTGGTCTCTAATTAGTGAACTCTGCTCTAATCTCTAATTAGTGAACTCTGCTCTAATCTCTAATTAGTGGCCTCCAGTTTTGAACTTTGCTCTACTGATCTCCAAGTTAGTGACCTGTGTTGTGATCCCCCACTGATCAAACTAGTCACAGAGAAGCGCCGCACTGCTGAGCGATCGCGCCCACTCGGCCTTGTCCACGTCGTGCGTGTCCTCCACCTCCCCCCACTGCCGCGTCTGGAAGATCGTCTCCATGTTCCCGAGCTCGATCACCTCCTCCACCCCGCGGTAGTACTCCGTGCCGCCCACCCGGAACTTGCCGTGCGTCCCGTGCAGCCGCACGAGCGCCACCCCGCAGAGAAACGACTTGCTCGTGAGCACCGCCTTCTCAAGCGCGATCGTGTCCCGCACCCCGAGGCCCCGCATCCACTGCATCGCCACCCGCCGCGTTTCCTCGCTCTGCTGGTTCCCCCGGAGTCCGGCCGTCTCGCAGTCCAAGTACCGGATCTTCACCGGCCCCGCCGCGTCGCCCGCGTGGTACTTTTTCGCGTACTCGCTAAAGTACTCCTCGGTCTCCTGGATCAACCGCGTGTACTCGCGTAGCTGCTGCGCCCGCAACCTGCCCTCGTACTCCCGTGCCGTCGCGAATATGAGGCACGTGTCCGTGTCAAAGTATCGCAAGAGCATCTCGCGTATGTCCTCGAGCCTGCCCACCTTGACGCTCATCTCGGGCGTCACCCCGGCCGTTCCATGGTGCACGTGGTGCAAGTCCACCGCCCGTGCCACGAGCAGCGTCAACGGCATGCTCCATGTCTTGATCTTGAGGTCCGGCAAATTCGCCCACTCGTGCGCCACAAGGTGCGCCAACGCTTTTTTCGCCCGCGGCAACACGAGCGGGAACCCCAAGGGCGTCTTCACCGGCTTGTTGTCGAGCCGGATGTGCCACTCGCCCGTCTGCGGATCGCTGTGCGCGTGCACCTGGTCCCAGAACCGCGTCATCGTCGCGGCAACGCGGTTGCTCTCGTTGACGCCGGAAACGGCTTGGGCCACGGGCACCCGTGCGTACCGCCTGACAAACCGTAGTGCTCGGTTCATTTGTGTAGTGTAAAGTTTTTTCTAGTACATCCTGCAACTCGTTCGCGTCCTAGTCAAGCCTGTACCACCACCATGAACCAACAGGCACTCCAGAACCTACTAGTGGAGATGGACAACCAGCTCAAGCTGACCCAGGCAGAGCTCGCCATGTGCTCGATGCAGCTCGATCGCGTCTCCACCAACCTCGCCCGCGGCGAGGCTACCGCGGCCGCCCTAGGCTCGGCGTGCTCAGTGCCCGACAACGAAATCGTCTACCAGGGCGTCGGCAAGGCCTTCGTCGCCACGCCCGTAAACGACTATCTCGCCCAGGTGGACATCGACGCCAAGGCCTTCAGGGATCTGCAGAAGAGCTTGCTCATAAAAAAGAATTACTTGCAGACGACCTTGGACAAGACTCTCTTGAACATGTCTCTGATCGTGGGCAAGAAGTAGTGGAAATGACCGGTATGGAGATGGTCTATCGAGCGCTTCGCTATAGCTCCCCGTACACCCCTCATCCCATCCATGTTGTAAGTACATGTAGTCCGTCCTTTTCACGCAAAGTCACCCTCATATCATGCGGGCCACCAGTACTATACTCTCAATCTCTAGCACTACATCAATCACCAATACATTAACAAATCCCTTACTGTTGTGAAGTTCTTAGTCATGCTCAGCATCCTCGGCACCAAGATCACTCGGTCCCAATCAATGACCTCAACCCAAGCTCCATTCCTGTTTCGAGGCCACTTCCCAATCACCCTCCACCTCCGCCAATAATCCCTACAAAACAACCCTTCAATCACTCTCATCCACCCCATCGTCCAACACGCGCCGCTCCACGTCGGTTCCCGTGTCGCTCACGCCCTGATCTTCGCAGTAAGGAGCCCCACAATTCAATCACTCTCGTCCACCCCATCGTCCAACACGCGCCGCTC
>JAKTSS010000282.1:0-17045 GCA_030580355.1 Debaryomycetaceae sp. yHKB357 | reverse complement strand
ACCACTCCTGCTCCGTTCCACTATTGACTAAGATTGAAGGATAGACGTCTTGCTACCACTCCTACCTTGTTCGAACTAGTGACTGAAATTTAGTAAGAGGACACCTTGAATTCACTCTGGAATCAACACTAGTGACTAATCTCAAGTAAATAGACGTCTTGGCACCACTCCTCCTTCGATCAACACCAGTGACTGATTTTTGGTGGGAAGACGTCGTGGCACCACTCCTCCTTCGTTCAAACTAGTGACTAATTTCTAGTAGATAGACGTCTTGATACCACTTCTGTTTGATCAAACTAGTGACTGTTTTTTTAGTAAATACGCATCATGATACCACTACTCCTTCGATCAAACTAGTGACTAATAAATTGGTGGATACGCGGTATGACACCACCCTGCATGCTCCACTATTAACTAGATTAAAGAATAGACGTCCTGATTTCATTTTTGGGTCCTGTTGAAGGAACTACTTTTGCTTCCTGTTACCCGAGGACCTGCCGTAAACGACCTTGCCATTGGGCAATTCGATTTTCTCGCCCTTGAGGGCCTTTTTCCTTGTCTTTTTCTGGGGCGGGTCCGCGACCAGCTTTGAGGAGTCATCAATGGCCTCGTACGTGAATGCGGCCAGGGTATCGATGCGTTTCCCCGTGAGGCGGCCGAGAGAACAGTTGTAGAGGGCGCAGGGCAACTTGTAGAGGAGCGAGTCCTTGAGGCCCGGCAGGGTATTTATCTGGGCCTCGTCGAGGAGGTGCAATTGGTCCTTGTCGTCTTCGTCCTGGAGGTACACTCTGCCGGTGGGTTTCACGATGAACGTCTTGTTGAGCTCGCCAAAGGCGACACGGCGGTCTGAGCCGTCCGCGGGGGGGATGAGCGAGCCGCCCCAGGCCTGCAGCTTGATTTCCATGCGCATAGCGGCGACGCGCTTGTGCTCTTCGCCGCGGTTGATTTTCAAGGCCACATAGTGGAAGGCACTGACGAGGAGGTACAAGAGCGC
Source organism: Debaryomycetaceae sp. yHKB357 (assembly GCA_030580355.1). Lineage (NCBI taxonomy): Eukaryota > Fungi > Ascomycota > Pichiomycetes > Serinales > Debaryomycetaceae > Debaryomycetaceae sp. yHKB357. The sequence continues at coordinate 16,051 of JAKTSS010000282.1, read as the reverse complement.
GAGGGTGAAGAGCAAGCCCGGCCTGAAGCGCGAGTACAAGTAGTCGGTGCCCCTGAGCTGGGGGAAGCCGTTTTTCAAGAAAAAGTCGTAGCGCTTCTTGGAGGAGGCGTCACGGAGGATGTTGGCGGCGACGGACAAGCGCTGGTAGCGGGCCAAGGCGCGTTTGCGGTCGCGCGCGGAGAGGGAGGGGCCGAGCTTATCCGGGTGAAGCTGGCGAGACTTTGAGCGGATGGCCTTCAGGATCTCCTTGGGAGAGGACCTGGGCCCGTTGGCGAGGTCGAACCACGAGTAGAGGGTGACGGCCAGGCCCAAGTCCCTTCTGATCTCGTCGTTCAAGCGGAAGATCTCGTAGTCCTCGGTCGACCACTGGGGCGAGCAGGAGACCATGCCGCAGAGCGCGAGGACGCACGACCAGAAGAAAAGGCGCATTGGGAGAGCGGGGTTCGAAAGGGTCGCTGTTCACGATGACACGTCTGTGCTGGGGTAACTGAAAAATGATTATGAAAGTGGACTGCACATAGTAACCGCAAGTTTGGGGATTTTCCGCGTCGGTCAAGCTGGTGCTGAATGATTGCCTCGGCAAGATGTCTTCCTCCGCCAAGCCGTCGTCGTCTAATTCTTCGCCGTCTCCCGCGCCGTCCTCGTCTCCTCAAGATTCCCTCGTCGCCCGATTCGTCTTTTGGTTCAACGCGGCCGCCGCTACGCTATGGTGGTGCTGCCTCGGCCGGTGGGCCCTCCTCCTCCCGCTCGTGGGCCGCCGCTTCTTGCCGGGCGGCATCGCCGAGTTCTTCCAGGTCTTGGCGCTCTTCCCCGCGCTTAGTCACCTCCTCAGGTGGTTTCTCTTGGGCTACCGCTCCTACGCCGACGAAAACCAGCTCTGGTCGCTCGTGTTCGCCGCAAAGGCCATCTACATTTGCTACGGCGTCATTTTCCCCAGCCCCTTGATCGCAAAGCACTCCTCCTACTCCGTTCTCATCGTCTCCTGGGGCTTGCAGATCCTGTCCCTGTACTCGTACAAGGCCTTGCGTAGCGTCGGCTTGGCTGACCGGCCGTGGATCCGCAGCGCGTACCTCAACCTTGCCTTCTTCACCTTCCCGGCCTCCACCGTCGCGGAAATGATCTTGATCTTCCTCAGTCTCGCCTTCACCGACGACGACTCGTGGGCCGAGCTCTTCAACAAGGCCGTGCTCGTGGCCTACATCCCCGTATCCTACTTTGCGTGGCAGAACTTGAAAAAGAGGCGTACCAGGTTGACGGCCAGATGGCGAAGAATGGCCAATCTGGCCGCTCACTAGCACTGTATTTGCCCGAATTCTGATTACCGGTTGGCCTGAGTCTAGTCACCGTTTGACCGACTCCTCCCGTCGACCGACTCCTCCCGTTGACCGAGTCCTCCCGTCGACCGACTCCTCCCGTTGACCGACTCCTCCCGTTGACCGACTCTCCCGTTTGACCGACTGTACTCCCGTTTGACCGACTGTACTCACCGTTTTCCCTGATTCTACTCACCGTTTTCCCTGAGGCGGTCTCAGTCTAGCCCCTCCCTACCCAACCAGCACCTGGAACTTCATTCACACTTGATAATAACTTGCAACATCTGCTTCCACATGGTATGCATTGCCTCGCTGGGTGAGTCATGTAACGTGCCCTGCGTACCGTTACGAGGTGCTCTTTGCCATTCACCGCCCCATCTCGCTGATACTCAATAATGTGATACTCGGCTCCGCACAACCACTCTTTGCTCCACAGCTGGCTCGACGAGAAATAAGTAGTGGTTGCAACGGTGTCTGTCACAGATTTGATCAACTAACACCACTTGGGAATTTCTTCACCATCTAGATTTACCAAACAGTATAGAATAATTTATAAAACATTCATCATCGCATCGCGACTGACGTGTAGTTTGGTGATCCTTCTCTTCCAGCCACTCTATTCCTGATGGCTTCCATTCACATCACATATATTCGCATTCTTTTACTTCTTGGTATTGCAAGTGCGACATCATGTGGTTGCTGTAGGATCATTTCAAATCACGCTTTACAAAAATCGTCGCGTGTTGTCTCGTAAAAGCGCAATTCGGCGGTTTGCGCTTGCAAGTATTTTGCAGCCATTTTGCAGCCAAAAAAAGCTTGTACATTGGAAAATTCATGCAAAAGGCATTCAAGGTATACGTTATTCAAATGAAACTCTTTCCTTGCTTCACGAGAAGAACGCTATCGTGATTATACAAAAAGTTCGCAAAAATACTGTTCTCTTGTAGCGTCCGATTTCCCATGTCTCCAGGTGATGTCGCTCGAGATCACAGAACGCATTTTGAATACGCAATTTAAAATTCTCTCTCACTTTCGTGTGCCCAGTTCACCTCATGAGACCTGGTGCCCGGAAAATCTCCAGTAGGTTTGAGAACAATTATTGCCATGAGATTCCGCTTGTTAAGCACTTGTTCTTGACAGATCTGCATCGATGATCGGCGAAGAATATCTTTCAAAATTTCTCAAGATACACACTTACTCTAGTGTTTTGTGTTTTGACGCTTTGTGAAATCTTTGTTCCCGGTAGTAGGAAATTTCTTATAGTGGAGGCTCGGTCAATTAGCACCTGTCCCTACAAACAATTCCAATGGTATGGTAAGTCGATGTTTAAGATTTACCTTCAATATCTTCTTTCCCGCCTAATTATTTAAAAATCAAGATAACTTTACACCATATAAATACGCTTTTTTGCAGTTTAAGATTCAAGTACACCCGTAAAGGTGATGTCATGCTTTGCTCAAATAACACACTGTTGTTCCCCGACAAGAAAGTATCCACCCTACTCTATCGCTTCACACCACACTGATCCAGCACACTATATGCAGTATGCAGCTTAGCATTTACAATTTTTTCCAATCTACACCATCACCTCTACCACACTCTAATGATCACGAAATACTTTACCAGCGTAGCAGTCAAGTTTGATCCGTTTGCGTCGAGCGCACGGTCCGCCAGACTATTTCTCTCCCGGATCCCCTCCACCACCAAAATATCGTGCACCATCCTTTCCAGTGCGGATACAACAAAGCCTCTGATCGAAGTGACGTACAAGGACAAGGCCGTGGTCACTGCCGATCCGGCGTCGCTCAGCATCAATGGCCTCGCCAACCACTTTGACGCGCATTCTCGCAAGTTGGCGTTGCAGGACGCCTTGAAGGATTAATGGCTACTTTCACAGGTCAGCTTCACTATTTAGTGACACTGGCTGATTGGGTTATCCAAAGTTCACGGTGATTCGCAAAATCTAATGTGAGATCGCGTCTTTGGGGTGTTTTAAGAAGGATTCACAATTATAGACAGTGTAAAGTGAAGAGAGGCAGTAAGTTTCGAGGCACCCAGCAATGCATCCTGATCAGCATCCAGCTTTTGCAAAATCACAATACTCAGCGAGAACTCCTAGTACCAACATCACTGACGAGCACTACCCAATGTCAGTGTCACGTATAACTACCGAACATCAGTGTCACATGTAACTACCTAATGTCAGTTTCACATGTAACTACCCAACATCAGTGTCACATGTAACTCCCCAGTACCAGTGTCACATGTAACTCTCCACGTCAGTGTCACATGCAAGTACCCAAGGCCAGTGTCACATGTAACTACCCAGTACCAGTGTCACATGTATCAGTATAAGTTATAGTCCAATTAGCGGTGCGACTACAAATTTCCGCACCAAGAAGTAAACAACTACCATGTACAAACAAAAAAAAGCAGTTTCAATCCTAGAATCACACGGCTACTAATCAAAAGCCAACTGCTTCTTGATCTCGGCTATGGCCTTGCCCGGGTTCAACCCCTTAGGACAGGTCTTGGCGCAGTTCATAATGGTGTGGCACCGGTACAAGGACATGGAGTTCTGCAACATGTTCTTTCTGATCTGAGAGGCCTCGTCCCTCGAGTCAATGAGCCAGCGGTATGCCTGCATCAACACCGCGGGGCCCAAGTACTGCTGCTGGTTCCACCAGTACGACGGGCACGACGTCGAGCAGCACGCACACAAGATGCACTCGTACAAGCCGTCCAACTTGGCGCGATCGGCAATGCTCTGCAAATTCTCTCGGCCGTCCTCGGGCTGCGTCTTTCTCTGCAAATACGGCTCGATGGACTTGTACTGCTGGTAGAAATGCGTCAAGTCCGGCACCAAGTCGCGAATGACAAACATGTGCGGTAACGGGTAGATCTTTGCGGGCTTGGCCGTGGCGGTGTCTACGCGGCACAAGCACGCCAAGGTATTTCTGCCGCCAATGTTCATGGCGCAAGAGCCGCAGATCCCCTCGCGACAGGAGCGGCGGAAGGTCAAGGTGGGGTCCTGCTCGCTCTTGATCTTCAATAGAGCGTCCAAGACCATGGGCCCGCACTGGTTCATGTCTACTTTATAGGTTTGCATCTTGGGTTCCACCTCGGGGGTATCTGGATTCCAGCGGTAAATCTGGAACTCCTTGATCTTTGTCTCGGGCACGGCGGTGGTGGCCAATCCCCGGAGCGGCGTATAGAGCCGTGGACATCTAGACGTGAGGCTTCTTAACATTATAGAAGGAAAGTATGTGCTTGTTGACAGGTGTTGGTGGCAAAATTTCGGAACGATTTTTTGGTTTAAGCGGGGTAGGGTGACATTTTGCAATCATGTGATTGGCTAAATTGTGCGCTTCCTCGCGGGTTACTTTTCATCTTGTGCGATTGCTCGCTTCTACGTGCGGATAAGGGCTGACACATCCGTGCTCGCCCTCTACCGCGCTCCGTTACCAACGCTAGCCCCTGCTATTCTCGAGAATTTTCCTCTACTGACACCAAAACACCCTCAATATACGACATGACCCGGGACCCACTCCGAGTCATTAGGTAATCATAACTGGAGCGTGTCCAACTCGCGGAGCACGCAGTCCACCACGATGTTCACCGCCTTGGTGGTCGCGGGCGGGTTTGCTCGTTCCCGCATCTTGTAGAGTTCTCCTAGAAAACAGTGGAACCGCCTGGCCTTCTTCACAAGCCCGTAGAGGTGTACGCTCGATAACGTTTTCCCGTTCGTCGCACTCTCGCCGGGCTGCTCCGTAAACAAATCGTCGTCGTCGTCCATGATAAACTCGTTGGCCCCTTCCATATCAACGTCCGTGTCCATCACGCGTGTTCCGTTCTGTGGGGCTGCATGACTTGCAAGTAAACTTCCGTATAACTGGCTCGCATCGAGACTGAACCGGCTCTGTCCCGAGTGCTCTGGCGCAGCAGGCACGTGGCTTTTCATGCCTGGCGACCGCGATAGCTGCTGCTGCCAGTACACGAGATCGTCCTTGTCGTTCACCGACTGGTATATCATCCACTGTATCGAGAGGTTAAAAAATAACCGGTCGTCCTCGTCGCTTTTGCGCTGGAACTGGATCAATTGTTCCACAATGTAGCCCACCGCAATCGCATGGTCCGTCACGCTGTAGCGCATCAAGCTCCGCACCATCTGGCGCGTCTCGTCGTTGGGTTCGGGCGGCGGTATCGCTGCCTTGGTGTCGATCATGCCCGGCTCCAACCGCGACTCCTGGATCAAGTGCGCCTTCAACTTGTCCATCCACACCGGCTCCTGCAGAAGCTTGGACGGCGACGGATGCAACTCCGTTTCCGTATAGTCCACGTCAATCGACAGTATCACCATGGCGAGAATAGCCATGCACACTGCGTGCGTCTCACAGTTCTTCAACCCCTTTACCGTCTGGATAATGTTGCTGCCGCAAATCTGGACCACCACCTTGAACATTAGCGTCTGCACCTCCTGCAGACCCGGGCTGTCTCCGATGTTCGACTTTATTATATCGTGTAGCACGCGAAGGAATATATCGTCCTCACTAGCGATGTGCAACCCTCGAATCTGCAGGAGCAATCCGTTGATGATGCTCGGAACGCACGGGATCAAAAACTGTTGCGACAAGTAGTCCAAGCCGTTTGATAGCGTCGCATAGTCTATGGTCCCGATCTTGGCCGCGAGGATTGCCTGCCGGAACACAATCGGAATGAGCTTGTGGATCTGCTTGATTCCTATCGACCGGATAAGATCATCGGCAAGTCCATCGTTCGAATCGTCAAAAAGCGCGTTCGTCCAATCGGACAAGACACTGTTGAAACTGGCCATCTGTTCCTGCGTCTCGACTGGACCAAGGGCGCGGGCCTGACCGCAAAACAGGTCGCATTGGCTAAAGAAGAAATCGGTCATGTACGACGAGTAGAAGGAGCTCGGGAGGAGCGCGAACGATACATCGAACTTGAACGTCTGCACCGCGGTCATCATCGTCATTAGCACAAGGCCAAAGTGCGCATACACTTCCTGAAAGTTCTCATCGTCCTCATCGATCGCGAACGCATCGCTATCGATATAGTCCACGAGAGCGCACAAGAGGCTGATCCCGGTGGGCTGGAACACTACAAGGTTCATGGCCCGAAGATTGCCCAATAAGCTGTACAATAGCCGGTTGAGCCGCTCCTGGTCCCGTTTCGCGATCAAGTCGTTGACGGTGTCCGCGACCTTGCGGGACAATTCGGCTTGCTTGGGGTGCAGATAGCTCACGAGGAATCCTAGCGAGCGCATCAACTCCATCAACCCACTATCCTCTAGCGAAGTGAACTCGGGGTTAACGTTCAACAACTTTTCGTTCAAGGAGCGGTCGAGGTGGAGGTCCTGGTTTAGTTGCTGCGTCATGGTGGAAAACGTCTGGAGCGCTACCTTCTTGTCGATAGGGAACATGGTTTGGAACAGGCTGGCGTCCAAGCACTTGTTGATTACCAAGCTCTTTATGAACGCCTTGCGGAAGTCGTAGTTGACGAGGCTGCCGATGGTGGCATCGGCGATTGCCGCGGTATACTTTGCGGGCATCGACATGAAGGCGTCGACGACCGCTTTTTCCAACGTCTGCTCGGGCTCGCTACTGAAATCGAGGGTGGCGAGTATGGCGGGCAAGATACACACCACGTAGTTCTTCCAGTTTTGTAGCAAGTAGCGATCGAGGGCCTGGTACAAGACGGTGCCCAAGCCGTAGAACGCGGTGGTGACCAAGTCGCTGGCAATGCGGTAGCTGCTTCTCTCTGAGAGCGGGACAAAGTTTGCCACGAACTTGTCTCTGATATCCTGAGAACTGTATTTCGCGGTAAACTTGTTGCGTAAGAGCGTCTCCAACCATTTACGCATCTTGGTGCGGTTATACAGTTCCAAGATGGGTTTAGGGAGGTTGTGGACGGTTATGCGGCGCATCCAGTCCGAGACGGTGGGATTCGCACTAGATTTCGCGCCCAAGGGGTCGAGGATCGGTTCGTTGACCGAAAAAGCGGGCAAGACATTGTAGTCGGCTAATTTGGCGACACGAGCATCGTCAAGAGCGGTTCTAGTTTTAGACAATAGTAGGCGGCCGACCTTGAGCATGCCGAGGTTATGCAATACGGCGAGGGTCTTGACGATCCAGTCTTTAGCTGCGTTCGAGAGGGGGATGTTGTGTAGAAGCGATAGGGAGGATAGATCCAAGAATAGCAGCACGACGGCGACGATTAGTTGTTGGTCCTGAGGTGATGCTTGGGCAGAAGAGTATTTTGAGATAAGAGCGGAAGAGTAGGGGACGAGGTGTTCATTGAGACAGAGCTGCGTCATTTCGGCGGTGGGACGGGTGGCCGTACAGTTGATGTCATTATTGATACGTTTGATGAAAAGGGTCTGGGAGGGGAGCGGTATTTTCAGGAGATTCCTCCAGAAACGGCCAAGCTCAAGCGAGGAGCTCAAGGCGAGAGCGGAGACGAGGCGCACGGTATAGTCCACGACGCGAAGATGGCCAGGGTTGGAACGATCACAGTCGATCAAGATCGCGACGTAGTCTGCGTCGTCGCAGGGCGGGACCAGTGCGACTAGATCGAGGAAGTGGATAGGCAGGACTCTTTTACGCGCCGATCGCGCCACGAGCCTTGGGAGCGTGATGCCTTCCATGCGCAATTGTCACGGAATCTTAACGCGTTACGCTGATATTGATAGGCGAAATGTGCATCTTTTTTCTCTCGAATACCACAGTGAACATGATATTGGCTGCAATTTTGAGATTACTAGTGTTGACTACAAGACCAGGAGCTTAGAAATTATAGGAAGTTGTATTGACCAAGACCTCCGTCGCACTTTCATTTACTCGAAATTTTGCTTACCACAGGAGTAGACGCCGACGCTGGACTGCCGAGACCTGTCCTTCCCGAACAGAGCTGTCATCGTTTCTGAAAGCCTCGGATTTCTCTCAAAACCCACGACCTCTTTCTGCATCATCTTGAATCCAGCGACTTCTGATAACAGGATTCAAAAGCTCTTTCGTGTCAGAGAAATATTGGCTGCGAAAAAAGCAGCACGAAACAGCCTCTTGCCACTACTCCTTCGACTTTATCTGGCCTTGGTCGGTGTTGGTGTGTAGCTGCCACGAAGGTATCCCTACTTTGCGAATATTCTCTTCGACCTGAGGATCACGTTCGGTGGCGACAAAATCGATCGTATTTCCGTCTTTGGTTTCCTGAGATGCTGGGAGCACATTACTCGGATCCGCTTTCTCTGTCGCCTCCTCTTCCTCCGCATTCTTGTGAGCCAATTGCCATGCCGGAATGCCCACCGCAGTAGCTTCATCGCCTACTATTGGCGACTCAACACCTGTGCTAGAGGCCTCGCTATTCTCCAGCAATGACTTTTCGATAGGCTCGGCACTGATCTCACCAGTGCTGGCAACGCTGTTCTTTGCCTCTGCTCTTCGTTTGATGATATCAGCGGCATACGGTAAAGAAGAGGCCGGAACGATCTTGCGAGGCTCGCCATGCTGACCCCGGGCCACGAGGATCGCTCTCAACGACTTTAGATCATTTTGGATCTCGCATAGCTCGGTTTTCATATTTTCCAGCTGGGAGACTAGGCTCTTCTCAATAAGCTTCGAAACGCGATCGATCTCCAACTTAAGTAGCTTCAAGGTATCATTTGTCAGGGTCTTGTCCTGTGCATACTCCTCCAAAAAGGAGTTTACGCTCTCCACGGCGGCATCCACATCAGCAAGCTTCAGCTTGGTAGCATCCGTAACCTCTGACTGCTCTAGCTGCATCTGCTCCAAGATGGTATCGATTTTCTGCAAGTGGGCCGAGACCGCCTCCTTCTCTGCGTCGATAGTGCTCTGCAGGGGAGGCAAAATTGCCGGGAGCAAGTAGCGCACTATGACGTGGTACATGGCGTAAGACACACCCACGGAGGTGGTGGCCATAATGAAGTAGTCTTTCCAAGATCTCGGAGGAAGGGGAGGGGGCATTGCGTTAGTGTAGTACAAGTGGTCCGATGGAATATTGGTCAGGGACTTGGCGAGGGCCAGATCGATCTCCTGGTCATTGAGGCCCTTTGTCTTTAGGAACTCGATCTTGGAGGCCGCCGACGAATTGGCCACGCTCGGATCGTTCAAGAACTCCACGGCGCTCTCCACTAGCTTATCGTCCATTCCCGAGTGTATCGTAAGGTGGTCTGGGTGAACGAGTAACGCTTAACAGAACGGGAAAATTTAGTGTGGGGTTCGCTTTATCCAGGAGGGGATGACGTCACAGATGGCTAAACCTGTCAGTCCCTCTCAGGATTCAAGCTACTACATGATGGCCAAGCTTAGATAATGGTCGAGCTTAGATGATGGTCGAGCTTAGATGATGGTCGAGCTTAGATAATGGTCGAGCTTAGATGATGGTCGAGCTTAGATGATGGTCGAGCTTAGATGATGGTCGAGCTTAGATGATGGTCGAGCTTAGATGATGGTCGAGCTTAGATGATGGCCGAGCTTAGATGATGGATTTGATGGATCTATTAAGGCTCACACTACTAAATGATGACATTTATCAAACTGCATGGCACTGTTACATTTAATGACACGGCTGACACATATTCACACTACAGGTTCTCTTCTCTCTTCTTCTCCCTTCTAACAGCTGGTGGTCGGTGTGGGCCACAACTGGTGGTGTGCTTTCGCGGCGCTCAGGATGCTCAGGTAGAGCTGTTTCCTCTCGAGGAACAGATTCCTCACCTCGACAGACATTATCTCGGCTGCCTTCTTCTTTTCCTCTTCTCCCACACAGCCGCCCTTTGCATTGGCTCCCTTTGCGCTGAGAGGTCGACTGGTTGGCACTGAAAACGCAGTGCTTTTTCCACTGCTGGTGCGCGTGGTAGACGCCGGCGACGACTTGGTAGAGCCGACTTTGACCTTTGACTTTGCATTGCTCACCATTTGGCTCGGACTTGACGCTTGCGAGGGTATGGCAGACTTCATTGATGGAGCCGCGACTGATGAAGTCATTGACGAAGATGCGACTGATAAAGTCATGGATGAAGCTGCGACTGATGAAGTCATTGACGGAACCGCGACTGAAGTCATTGACTGCGCAGAGCTTCCAGTTCGAACCTCCCTCACACCTTGTTCAGTCTTGAAGGTGCACTCAATCTTGCACGGCCGCTGGCTTGATGAATTCGAATCGGCAGCAACAGCAGATGTTGCGCAAACGAGCAAAATAGGAATAATAGTGACAGGTAACATGATATGGCTGTTGATTGTTTAAAGTGGCTTCAACGGCACATGCGTCCCTTTATGTACTGTTCTGGCTGGCTAGCTTGTACCTGTGATTAAAGAGGCCAAGCCCTCCATTGAGTAGTGATCTCTCTCATGGGTGATGATTTGGGCAGAACTATACTGTTGTGATTGGCATTTCTGGCATATGGCCCCTAAAAAGCGTTAACAGGCTACTTGGAGGTTGCAGTCGCCTGAAAAGCGTTGACGCGCTACTTGGAGGTTGACTTCAATCGAGTGTGATCTCTCTCATTGGTGCTGAGTTTGGGCAGGAGAACTCTTACGATTGGCATATTTGGCATATGGCCCCTAAAAAGCGTTAACAGGCTACTGGGAGGTTTTAGTGGCCCTGGAAAGCGTTGACGGGCTACTTGGCTGTTTTAAGTGGCCCGAAAAGCGCTTCCGGGCTACATCTATGTGGAAATTACCCAAGGTACAAGCCTAGCCAAGCCAGGGGCGTACCTCGTCGTCTTCCTCTTGGCAAAATACTTGAGAGGGGTACATTTTCCCCGGTATTTCCAATTGCAACAGGTTACATACTATGTATTCCTCAGAAAGTCGGGCCTCCTTTGCAAGTACAAGCGTGCCATATTGGCTTGGCCGTCGTCAAGTCTTTTGTATAGGTTTGCGGCTAAAATTACTCAACGGTGTTGACAACATTGTGGAGATCCCTATCAACGCGCTTCATGAGAAGCTAGCGTGAAAGACGCACCTTGGCACGATGTACTTTCCGGTTACACATGTCATTCTCTTGTGGGCATGTCACAAGTTGGGATACTTGCGAAGAAATACTTTTTTGAATGCATCACATTAATATGGCATCTCTGTTCCTTTTCCTGTCGTAGCAATAACTATCGCTTATTTGCTGACCTCTGTCCACAACTGGAATGACGATCTTACAAGTATTACACTAGATGTATTTTAATTGTCTTTTGGTTGAGCAACATTTAATGCACATATAAACTATCGACTACTGTAGATCGGCCTACATGGCAAGATTCATCGTACCAATGTGAAAGCGACCTGTATAATATTATCGCCGTCGGTATTTCAGTAGGCCTTCACTAGGTTCAGTAGATATATATTAGCGTTTTTTGGGTACGAATTATGGAGTCTAGTGTATTGCCGAGTGTTGCAGAGCAGGCGAAGATTTGTCTATTTACATTTCTGATAGTGTCACTTGCACGAGTGGATAAACTTTACAAATATCGTCGTTACGCATGAGAAAAGGCGCCCAACGGTAGTCAGTAGGGAGGGAAATATGGTACCAATTTGCGAGGTGGCCGGTTGATTGGCCCTAATGTCTTCTCGTACGCGCCAAGAGAGGTTTGTGATTCCTGTGTAATTTCTCTCTACCCAACCGGGATCCTGCCTCAAATTCTTGATTAGCAATTTTTGAAGTGATTGTTCACCATAGATTCGCAATTTCAGCGGAGCCGCACGTCAAGCTGTTCATATGATCGCCCTTTCAGCGGAGCCGCACACTGATCAAGTCAAGCTGTTCATATGATCGCCCTCTCAGCGGAGCCGCACACTTTTCGCTGTTCCCGACTTGATAAGCTCTTCGTAGATGAACCAGCTGATGCCCGCGCTGATAGCTTTCCGACTCAAGCGGAGGGAGAGACCACTAAACAAGTTTCGAAAACGGCCTTGCTCGCGCAAGAGGATCTTGGTGGTCTCTGCGATCGTCAAGCTCGGCACGGTGCTGTTTGAGAGCTGCACTCTTGTCTTTATCGCGTCGAACGGGGCCGTCAATGTTGTGGCCATTGACGCTGCCAACACTGCCGAAACGGAATTGATCAAGCCCAGGTCGTGGAATGCGGTTGCGGTGAGGTACTGGTTGACGATACCGTTCTTGAACCCCTCGTAAAAGAGAACGTAGAGGCCGGCGTACGGACAGTCGCGCGCGAGGGTAGCTACCGAACCCTTAAAAAAGTTGCGGAGCTGGCCGGCGCCGGTCTGGTCCTGGTATATTCCCCTGACACTGTCGAGTATGGAGGAGTAGTTGTATGCGTTTGACTCGAAGCGCGTTTTGATGACGGTGATGGGCATGGTCATGAGCCCGACGGCGCCTCTGGTGAAGCTGCCAATGAGGAGGTTTTCCCAGGGCAGGAGCACGGGCAAGACCAGGTTGGGAGAAGAAGCAGAAGCCAGCAACAGGACGCACGAGTAGTTGCGGGCCCACAATTCGCGGGTTTTCGAGAGGATGGTGAAGTAGAGGCCGGCGCCACACAGGGTGCGGAGGGCCGACGGGAGCGTGCCGCGCCACAAGTCGCGGTACTGGGCCATTTTCGCGATCTCGGTGGCGATGCTTGCTTTGCGGGTGTGCTGCTGCTGTAGCCTGGTCTTGAGCAAGTCTAGGGGCTGTAGCAAGACAGCGGAGGCCAAGCCGGCGATGGAGCCCGACACCAAGTGGAGCGAGACCTCTGTGCGGGCGACCGGGAGAGGCGGATCGGGGCCGGCGACAATTCCCAAGGAGTTCGCCATGTGTAGAGAGGTGTTGTGCTGTTTAATATGACATGGGACACCAATGCTGAGTTTGCGGCAGAGAGTGTGGTGCGGTGTGAAGTTGTCTCGTGTGGGGTTGGATCAGGAGGAGTGCGATGCGCTTACAGGAGGGATGCCTAATTGTTTTGTATTACTATATCGGTTTAGGACGTTATCGGCATTTAGCGGTGGGAATCGTATTACACATTCGCAGGAGTCGTATTTAGTGCTCAAGCTGGGGAAGTGCCCGAATCTGGGGATAATCTGATTGGTAAGGGGCATTCAATGTTACATAAAGATTATGCCGAGTTTGTATATCGCGATATGTTATACTGGGATATAGGTTGTAACAGATTGTGATATGTTATTCCAAGTGTATGTCAATCTGAGAGTATCGTATCCCAAGTATATGTTGTATCAAGGTAGCCTTATCATTCATCACCTGTCAAACACGAGCGAATCTACAAACCGGGTCAGAGTGCGTGTCATGACGAGCGACGGACAAATCCTGTCGAGCGGAGGGTCGGGCGCGTTGTTATCCCAGAGGGACAAGGCGGCCAATGCCAAGAAGGAATGGAGCGGGTCCGGCATGGCGTCACGATGCTTCGCGAAGCCGCCCACCATGGGGTTCTGGCTCCCGCAGAGCAAGTACGTTTTCGCTGCATCGAGGTCGAGGCGGTGCACGCTGTCGGAACTGAGCAACGATAGCGCGCCCGTGCACCACCACGCGTAGCAGGTGTCGCTGGGTTTGTTTTCGCGGCCATTGAAGCCGGCCACGTTAGGCGAATCGGCACTGGAACCGTCATTCCATCCGGGAACAAGGCGGTGCACGAGGTAGTTTATCGTACAGTTAGGGTCGGGCAATTTCCGTCCAATGAGCGAGAGGCACGCTATCCCGCAAAAGGTGAGGCCCAAGTGGGCCTCGTCCAAGATGCCGGACGACAAGCCACAGTTGTACGTTTGACGCGAAATGATGAACGCGTAGAGTGCGTCGACGTCAATGTCATGCGGGTGCTCTGGGGAATAGTGTAGTAGGCGGCGAATGGCTGCGGCGACGTAGCATAGGCGGAGATCGCATTCGCCGACTTGATCGGGTGTCGGGGTGGGATCCATTGTAGTGGGGGGGGTCGGGGTGGGATCGATTGTATTAGTGGGTGTGGGGATGGGATCGATTGTAGTGGTGGGTGTGGGGGTGGGATCGATTGTAGTGGTGGGTGTGGGGATGGGATCGATTTCAGATGATGATTTATCGGCGGAGATGATGGGACGGGTGGCTATGGTCGGTAGGAATGCGCCCCTGTTGGGCCCCGACTTGACCTGGCATTTCGAAACAAAATGCATGATGGCATGCCTGTCTACAAGAGTAGTGTAGTCCGCATTGAGGGCCGCGAGCGACGCAAGGGCGAAGAAGGTCGCGGACAAATTGGGAAGATCCAACTCCGGCGGAGCGTGGCGGAACCATGCGGTGGAGCGGAAGCCGCAGCAGCCTGGTGTGGTGACGAGAAAGTCTGCTATAATATTGCGGGCGTGGTTTGTGCGATCCGCGGGAGAAAGGAGGTGCAATTGCTTCAAGAGACCAAGGCCATGGAGGCAGAAGTAGACAAGCGCTAGTCTGTTTGAGTCTTCGGACTGGACGGACGAGGGAAGGAGGCCCAAACACCTGAGGAAGTACTTTGCGTGCTTATCGAGTGGAAGCTGATGCATGGTAGAGAAGAGTGAGAGTCTAGACCAGGGAAAATGATTTTTTCGGGTACCGCGCTACCAGTCGGAGAAATTATTCGTCTCGTGATTGGTAAGTCACACCACGAGGTCGAGAGGTCAGACCCATCTGATGGATGTGTGGTAAGGACACCGGGTGGTGAACACCGGGTAGTGGACACTCGGGTAATGCGCTGAGTAATGTAGTGTAATGTAGTGTAATGTAGTGGTAATGCAATGAAGACAGCCACAATGTGAGAGAGGATGATGCCATGGGTCCACATAATATTCAGAGGCCGGGGATTACGCGTTTGTGCTAGGGCACCCACGCTGTACCCCCGACGCGTCACGCTGACTCTGCCCCGGCCCACACGTGATGTCCCGTCCTGCGGTCGCGCTTTCCAAATTGAAATCGTGCATCCGTTTGTTGTTGGTGCACAGCCTCCCCATGAATCACCGTTCCGTCACGTGGGGTATTTTTCCGGCCTTCCTTTCGGCAGCATTTCCCGTTCGGTATCATTTCCCGCTTAGGCAACTTTTCCCCATTCGTGTCATTCCCGTTAGGTAGCATTTCCCCATTCGTATCATTCCCCGTTAGGCAGCATTACCCCTTTCGTAACCTTTGCTCTCGGGTTTGTTTCCCGTTTGGGCTGCCACGCTCGGCAACCCAGTGTCGTAACGCCGCAGCAACCACTCAGCGTATCTCGCCCACTGTCGGCTCGGCTGTTCAGGAACCTCACGGCCCCCACACTCCGCCGTAATCCAATGATGCCCGCCAACCGCGTCTCGTAATATTTGCCTGACGCATTTTTTCGTCCCGATTCGGCCCGCGTGCCCTTGCGCAACACGTCAGGCCGGCCGCGTGGTCTAGGTCCGGCGGTCTGGGCCCCTCCCTCCTCCTCGGCTCGCTTCAAACTGCTCGCCCGCTCTCCAACAAAAGAAAGTGGCGTCAGCACGCAAACGTGTTCGTTTATTTTTAGATGCCCCGCGCCTAACCGTCCCGTTGCCTTCTCTCTGATTTACCCGCCGGTGTATATAAGTAGTCCCACGTCCCCTCATGGAGTAGTAATAATATCATACACAGCATCATGGCAAGCGCAATCGGTGAAATTATCAACACGGCTACCGCAGGCGGTCTCAGTGCCCTCGCCGGCGCCCAGTCCGGTGCCGCCGGCGCCTTCAGCACCGCCTTGGGCGGCTCCGGCTCCGTCGCGGGCGACATTAGCAGCGCCTTGGCCGGCTCCCAGCCCACGGGCGCCG
>JAKTSS010000281.1:0-17049 GCA_030580355.1 Debaryomycetaceae sp. yHKB357 | reverse complement strand
CAGATTTTCCCTCGGGCTCTATCTACGGCATCGTATTGCGAACAAGTAAGAATTTTTTAAGGAAGATGAATTGAGGTACATCTCACTGTTCTACTTGCAAACTCCACCTCGCACCCAAAGTGTCCTTCAAATCCTCAAATATTGCTTTCGGTATACTTCCTGCTGGGGTTTACGTTTAAAATCAGACTACTCTACTAACAGTGCATACATCACTCTCACCATGCTTTTCAGTCTTCAACAGAAAAGCCACCAAGCTACAACAATCAAGGCATTCGTCTCTGCCTCAAAATTGCAAGCCTATATTGAGATGCAATCAATTTCTCGATTAGTTTGAGCTCCTCTGTCGGCTGAATGTGGCCCGAATTTCGGCGAAGGGCGTATTCAAGAAAGCGCAAAGGGTCTGTAACGGAAGCCTTGTCCCAAGTGAACAACTCGTTCAAGGAATCGATCCAGGTGTTGAGGACGGTGATAAGTTCGGGCAGCTCTTTGCAAACTGCTGCTGCCACAGCAATGCGAAGCACCACCTGGAAGTCGTCTAGTCCGTGTGTATCCCGATCTCGAGCGCAAAATACGGTTTGGGCATCGCGATTTTTCATCATTTCGCTTACTACGTACGGAGTGCCCTCATGAGAGCTTGGTGGCGTCGTCTTGAGGTGGGAGCGATGTTTCAGCTCTTTATTTTGCTCAGGCAAGGTACTTTCTTGAGATGGCGTACCTTGATTCGCACTTGTGTTCGGAGAAGTGTGAGAAACAAAATCGTCAATAAGGGTTTTCTCATAGTTCAAGCGTTCCTCGGAGTGAGGATATATGCCCAAGTGCCTTTGCACGGCATAGGTGAGAAATCGAGAAAAGATGTTCTCAAGCTTTGTTTCGGCCGGCCTAACATATTCACTGTCCTTGAGGAACCACTGAATTGCAGCATCATATGCGGCTGCATTTTGGGGACACCTGTTACCCACCATTGCAACAAAGACGAGTTTCTCGTAATGGTTGCCGGTAGGTGTCAAATTCTTACAGTTGAAACCTTCCCATTCTTTGGCCAAGTGTTGGCGGGCGTTTTCGACTCTTCTTCTGTCATCCGCGTCGAGCTCTTCAGCACTGATGGTTGGGGCGGTATCCTCTGTATTTGACGCAATCACTGACGCTAATGAAAAAAGGCCAATTACTAGAGCAAATTTAATGGCAAGCATGATATTTGGTAATGGAGATAGTTTGCCTTGTACTGTGAGATTTGAACGAGCCTTTATACCACATGCCTCCATAAACTTGACAGATTTTTCAAGGATATGGGCATCGCTATGAAACACTTGCAATATAGTCTATTTTGCCTGATGTTTGAGAGTTTGTTGGTATAATTGCGCCGTAAATTGGTTTTTTGATTCATCTTGCATGATTTCAATGCCAAATCGATGCGATGCTATCGCGTGCATTCAAGTAGATGCGACCTTCTAGCCGCATAGTTTAGAATTGCTTCCGCGTCTCCAAAGTTCTGAAACCGCCACCTTATCGTTGCGAAGGGAATCAAGAGTAATAAGTCGGTGTTTAAGTTTACGCGTGGTGAATTCTGCAGTAAAAGGCTTGGCGTGGTCTACCAGGGATTGTGCCTGCATCGCAGAAAGTACGTTCCCATCTGGAAGTCATACTTCGATTCAAGAATCTAAGATCCAACTTGTGGCCACGTGTATTTTTTTTATAGACGTTTACGCAACCTTGTGGATCTTGTCGTCTAGTTTTGCTGATCTACCCCTACGATAGAAGGCACGAGTCTCGATTGCTTTTGTTCGCACGTAAACTTCGCCTAAATAGCCGGCAAGGGTCCTCAGTCGCAGATTCCTGTGTTTTCTTGCACCGGCTATTGTACAAAGTGGGTGTGACAAATAAGACTCTACAGATAGCCTCACTCTTTAAAGAGCATACGGGTTCCTCGGCTTGTCCGAAATTTGTCAGACGCCAAGCAAGAAAATCCGGATTTTTCGCAGCCAAAATCAGCAGCTACTTCACACGAAAAGGGGATAAGCTTACCATAACAGCAATGTATTTTCCTGATACATCGTCTCCAATATGGTGTATTGCATTCGGAAGTGCCAATGAAGAAAGGCTGTGTAAGCGTCAAGTGTTCTGAGATGATTTTTGCATTTTAATGAATTGGATGGTGCCACGAATTTGCAATAAAGGTTAATTCAAGTGTTGGGGTCCAAAGCACGAGGAGACTCGTGTGCGTCTTGCATAGCCTACTTGGACACTTTGAATGTTGACGTCTTTCTCTGATTCAGGAAGCACCTACAAAACAAGCACGTGTCATCCATGTTCACATTCACGTATGGCGATCAGTCACTTAGCTCGTGCTCCTCAGCTTGTCCAGGATAATATACTTTTCTAACAATTGTACCTGTAGATACGCCTTGTGTGATCGAATGTGTAGTATGATATGTTATGATACACGTAGACCTGACCCTGCTGCGATCAAATGTATAGTAAATATATGTAGACCTAATAGTATGCGCGACCAAATGAATAATATGACACGTTATGATTACGCTTTGCTTCTATAGGAATATAAACACCTTAGTCTTGCGGCATGAAACTGTGGCAGCTTTATGAAACGGCGAGAAAGCAGAGCCACGCGTGTCGCGTTGCTGCGCACGTGCGTCTATGGGAATCGTTTCAAGTCCAAAGAAGCTTAGTCTTTTATATGCCACGGCTGAACCAGTTTTGTGAACACCTGGTGTGATACTGCTCCCTTTGACTCGTGTCGATACGCCAAGCACATATTGGCACGCGTCAAGCGAGCTCCTTCTGTCAAGCGAGCTCCTTCTGTCAGGCGAGCTCCTTCTGTCAAGCAAGCCCTGTAGTATTCCCACATGCATCAAGTACACTCATTAGCCCACCTTTTTGCAAACTTCATCGGTCATTTATGTTTCACCATCATCTCCCTGATCATCTCTATTGTACCATGATATCTTTAGCCATCAAATCCATTATATCTGGCTCAATCTCACACCCTTCACGCCATGACTTCTTTCATAGTCGAATATTAGTTGCGACCACGTCAAGTCTGCCATGAGCGCTGCCTGTGCGAGTGCCCATGCCAAGTTTAAGCTGTAGAAGAAGTTACTGTTACCTGTTCCAAGCACTATCCAGCAGTAGTAGAAGATTGGCAGGAGCACTCCGCTGACGCCAATGGCCACAGCTATAGGTGCCGCATACCGCGTACGGGCTACAGCGGTATTCTGCAAGATTGGAACGAGAGCGAGCACGTACCCAAAGTCGCCCACGCAGGGATAAGGGTGGGTAAGCCCCAACCACAAGAGACAGATGATGAAAGCGACAAAAGAGTCGCCCGTGACTTTGGAGTATTCGTAGAGGCGAATCGTGATGGGCACGATCGGCAACGCGCCGAAAATGTTGAACAAGATGCGGTAAAAGGGCGAGAAAAAGTCAAACATTTCCAGAAACAAGTACCACCAGAGGCCGACGTTGGGCTGGATACGTGTGAAGCGGAGGACCTGGCCGTAGCAAGCATCGAGAAAGGCCCAGGAGCCCGTGATTCCGTAGGATGCCACGAGAAGCGACAGGAACGCGCCAAAGTAGGATGCGATACCGGACACGGTGGAAGAGACGGAGGAATGGCACAAGAAAATGCCGGCGATCGGCACGATCAAGAGCGATAAGCGTAAGCTGAGGTAAGAGGCCACAGCTAGCAGGAGCGATGCGCGGACGATGTTCCGTCTCACCAGCACTTGATAGACCAGCTCCGTGACCAAGAGAGAGAGAATGGGGAAGATGGAAGCCAGAAGCGATGACACGAGAAGCAAGGGATTGTACATGTAGAAGGAAGCGATCCATGCGTCGGAGTCGCTTGTCCAGGGGACAGACGCAGAGTGCCGTTTGTGGTACCACCTGGCGATGGAGACTATGCGGCGGGCAGTGTGGACTTCCAAGGCGGCGGAGAGAAGGATCCAAGGGACAATGCGTATAACCAGTCCCAATGCTGCCACGAGCAAGGGAGGAAGAAGGTCGGCGCCGCCGTCGTAGGGATGCACGTTTGCAGTGGCATAGTAGGCCTGTTCGGCGAGGGTGCGCCAGGAGATGGGGGGAGTCAGGGACTCGACGCAGGCCAGGGCCGCATGGTACACGTCAGGGAACACAAGCGGCAGAAGACGCAACGCGGTGCCTTGGAGAAGGACGCGACGTAGAGACATGGTCGCTAGTGGACGCTGGCAAAGTAACCACGGACGTTTACCGCAGGAGAAAAAACCCGCCTCTAAAAGTACGATCCAGGCATTGTGAGCTAGGGCACCATCTGATGAGCAGCACGGAGCCGTTGACGCTAGTGAACCCCAAGCCGTTCCTCAAGACCCTAGTGGACTCGCCGGTGGTCGTCCGGCTCAAGTGGAATCGGACCGAGTACCGCGGCGTCCTCACTGCCATCGACAACTACATGAACTTGCTGCTCGCCAATGCTACAGAGTCGGTGGAGCCTGCAGCCGGCGAAGAGACGGCAGAGACTCTGCCCTTGGGCGATATCTTTATACGCTGCAACAATGTGCTCTTTGTGCGGGGTGCCTCCTAGAGGCGGGACCCGCGGGGACTACCAGTGCTGTTTTCCGTATGTGGGCGGCCATCACCACCGGATTCAAGTCAGATCCTGTGCTCCACGTAGATATGAACACGGCTAATTGATGACACTGGAGAATCACAGTACATGCCATCGTTAGACTGGTCCCCTGAGTTGCCTCTCTTCAAGAATCTATAGTGTCGATATATCGTTCCTGTAGTCGGTATAGCCCAACAATGTTTTTCTTTGAACTCGCCTGATTAGATTACTTGTCCACGATTTTACCCATCAATGGAACCTGCTGTAGCCCCCTATGGGGGAATCATGATCAGATCCTTGCAGGAGGAAAAGGAGAGGTTGGCCATCTTGGACCAGCAGCGCGTCTTTGTCGCGGTCGATGGCCGCTCGGAAATGATCCGGCCTGAGGCCCTCTTGCTCCTGGGCGTCGACTCCATGTCTACCGACGACATTGAGACCTTCATCAAGTCTCACGTAGATCCCAAGGGCCCGCTCCCCTTCAAAGTCGAATGGGTCAACGACTCTACGGTTGTGGTCGCCTTCTTGACCTTCCGCGATGCAATGCTCGCCAGGGCTCGGCTATGCAATCTCGCAGACCCCATAGACTGGGGCAACTTGAACGATCCCGATTTCGCCGCCCTGCTAATGGTGCCCGTCGATACGCTCCCACAGAACCCAATTGCCCCCGACGGCGATATCGTGGTCGAAGACGCGGATAAACCGACAGAGCCCGTGCGCTTGCTGCTCCGTCACGCTCACGACGCCGACCGCAAGGTCAAGAACGCCAAAGTTTACTCGCGCTACTACTTGTTGAACGGTGAGCCGGACCGCCGTCGCAACCTGGGTCGCGACAGACAGGGGCGGGACCGGTCCTCCTCCAGCCGCGACCGGCCTTCCTCCCACAGGCGTCGCAACCGGCGCGACAGTGACGATGCCGACTTGTTCCCTGACCGTGTGCCTCGCGCGCGGGCCTACGGCGACGAACCAGACTTGTTTGCCGATAGGCTCCATGCCGGCCGGGGCCCCCGCCGCAGCCGCCGCCGCCCGCCGCCTCGCCACGGCCGCCGTCGCGACCGGATGGAGCCTGTCTTGCCCGACAGGAGGAATAGACTGCGCTCTCCTATGCAGGTGGATCTGCCGTGAACCCCTTCTCTCCTCTCTCCCGCTGCCTCCTCAACTTGACCAGACGCTACACGTTTCCTCATTACTCGGTCAGGAGATTGAAGTTTTGTACACTTCACTATGGCTACCGATATAGTTTTCCCCAACAGATAATACACACTATAATATGTAGCAGTGTCTAAGATATAGTACAATGTGTGATTCCTGATACCTCTAGTCTCTAGTATCACAACTCACACATGCGAATTATGCTTTCCCCACTATTTCATCCAGTTTCTGCTACCTTGGTAACTCTGTAGGTTTCGGGGACTTTGCCAGCTGATACTCTTTCTCTCTTTGAGACGCTATCTCGAATTGCAATTTGTATACGTGTCTCATTCGCTGCACCCTGCGAGCAATATTACCCACGTTCAGGTAAAATGCTTAGTCCCCACCGTCAAGATGCAGACTCAACATCAAACTCGTCGTCTTGAACAGGTGTTCCACTCTCGCATATCTTCTGGAGAATAGTATGGCTCTCTTTGAATCAGCAATTGATGGGCATACCCTTGAAAAGAGGAGCAAATCTGTACCTTTGAACACTCGCAATTTGTCGGATGCTGAAATAACATATTCAACTCCCACTTCCACAGAGACCACAATTGTGGAAATATGGACATTCCTCATTATGCTATGGTACACCCAAAAACCGGAAACTCTTGAAAGTCAACTCAATTACCCTCTTGTCCGAAATCGTGGGTAAACTTTGTGTGCATCGAGATATCGCTTTCGTTGACTGTCGGCCTATTATTGCGAATGGATTTGATGAAATCCTTGACCGTTAACGGCGGTTCCTGCAAGTCGTCCAGCCCGATATCCATCCAGCTCATTTCCTGCGCGCCTTCGTCACCAGGGGAGCACGGTGTCAACTTTGAACCGGACTCGCACTGAACCAGCTTGAAATGGGTGGCCTGCTGGATTTTGCGGATCGGTTCCATCAAGGCGTCGCGCACCACCACCGCAATATCGTGGCCCGAGTATCCCTCGGTGATTTCAGCCAACGAACGGTAATCGGCGGGTCCGCATTCGCACGGCACGGTTCCAATATTGAGCTGGAACATGTGGGTTCGCGCTGCTGCATCGGGCAACGCAATGTAGATTCGCCGTTCAAAGCGCCGCCTGATCGCAGAATCTAGATTCCACGGGATGTTCGTCGCGCCCAATACCAACACACCGGTAGGATCGTTGCCTACGCCATTCATCTGGACCAATAGCTCTGTCTTGATGCGACGCAGGGCCTCGCTCTCGCCCTCTCCGCGAGGACCGCACAAGGCATCCACTTCATCGATGAAAATGATGCTGGGCTTCTTTTCGCGTGCCATGTTGAAGAGCTGTTTCACCAAACGCTCAGACTCTCCCATCCATTTGGATACCAAATCAGATGACGACACGGAAAAGAATGTAGACTTGGCCTCTGTAGCCACAGCTTTTGCCAAGAAGGACTTGCCGGTTCCCGGAGGACCGTAGAGTAATATGCCCAGGGTCGGCTTGCGGTTCCCCACAAACAAGTGGGGGAACTTTACCGGGAGAATTACTGCTTCCTTGAGTGCTTCCTTGGCATTCAGCAAGCCCGCGATATCGTCCCATCTGACGTTGGGAGTTTCTGATAGGATCAGGCCGGCAAGCGCCGACTTGAGCTTCTTGGTGTCGGCGTCCTCGTCAGAGTTACCGCTGCTATCCTTGCTTTTGGTGGCAGCACCTTGAGATCCGTCGGCGGAGCTGGGCGAGTTCAGCTTGGCCTTATCCAAGTACTCCTTGAGCTGTTCGGCGCGCTTCAAGTACTCGTGCACCTTGCTGGTAACAAGCTCCTTCAGTTTCGGGTTCTTATCGTACTTTATAGCGAGCATGAGGTAGTCCAACCCATTATAGTATAGTTTGTATGCCTCGTCGTATTTTGTAGAATTATCTGCTTCTATAGCTTTTTGAATTATCTCTAGACCTTTGGAAAGGTGGTCCGAAGAGCTTGACATGGTGGTATCTCACGAGTTCTCTACGCCGGTGCTCGAAGCGGATGCTGTTCACCCACGAGGGTTATCGTGTCACGTGATATAAGGAATCACGTCGAGGTGGTGACGTAGACGTAGGCCTAAGGCAAGCGGTTTCAGACCATCGCAAGGAGTTCGAGGGCTATCGCGGGACCTGGGTGGTGTTTCCGTCCACCTGAGTTCTTGAGCCGGCGCTTTTTACGTCAGTGTATCGGGCGAATGCTGTTAATAGTGTAATCCAACCGATCAGTTCGGACTGCCCTTGAACGCGGCAGGACTGATCTTGGAAGCGACTGTAAGAAGGGAAATCTTCCTGGGAACTTAACAACTGCATAAAGGCAACAAAGATTTTATCATTTACTCATTTGCTCGACAGTTGAGTGTACTGCTAGAACAGTGTTTATTCCCCTTAATTTTTGCAGCAAGAAAATCTCATTCCTCATGGCCCAATGGTTAAGGCGTCTGACTACGAAATATCGGTTAAACCCGTGGAAATCAGAAGATTCCAGGTTCGACTCCTGGTGGGGAAGACAAGCGGGCTAGAGACCCGCAGTAGAGATACTTTTTAGTATTTTCACTACCAGACTCGTGATACGTTCCAGTTGAGCACCGTGCCAGTGATCCGTGTGCTTGAGGAAGGAGAAATGTTGCGACTCACCTTTTTTTTTGGCTGCGAAAATCATTGCCCCACAGTGACTCCGAATCATGCCGTTGGATCTCAATCTTGACCGGCCCGCTAAATGCTCACGCTGATAAGACATGGCCGCCAAGAAGCTTTTCGCCGCGTTCCCGCTCACAGCAAATGCCTTAACGGCAGCGTTCTTGTATGGCAGCGGAGACATTCTTGCGCAGAACACCTTTCCATCCGTCCACCAATCTACTCTTGACTATGCGCGCATGGCCCGAGCCATGACATATGGCGCGTTCGTAGCTGCGCCCATCGGATTCACATGGTACCGCTTCTTGGGCAAGCGCAATTTCGCAAGCGGCTGGAAAGATCTTATCGTCAAGGTGGCACTAGACCAGCTCGTTTACGCTCCGCTAGTGGCGGTGCCAGCCTACTTTACCTGCATGAAGTACCTTGAGCAGCGGCCTGAGCTGGTCTACGAACGGCTCCGCGACAAGTACTGGGAAACTGTAAAGAGCACATGGGCATTATGGCCTCCCTTTCAGGTCTTCAACTTTTTGGTGGTTCCCCCGCAGTATCGGCTATTGGCAGTGAATTGCTTCAGGCTTGGTTGGAACTGCGTCTTGAGTGTAATAAACGCGCGATCGTGATTCGTTTCTTACTTCTTGGTCGACAAACAACTCTGTCAAATGTGAATTCCGTTTTATATATTTATTTATACATAAAAAGGATAGAGTAGGAAACCACCAACCAAATTAACGGTTAGACTTGGCGACTCTCTCCAACTCATCCTTCTTCTTGATGGCGTAAGAGGTAGAAGAACCCTTGGCGGCGTTGATCAACTCCTCGGCCAAGCATTCAGAGATGGTCTTGATGTTTCTAAAGGCGGCCTCTCTGGCACCGATAGTGATCAAAGCCACGGCCTGGTTGACTCTTCTCAAAGGAGAGACATCGACGGCCTGTCTTCTAACGGTACCGGAAGAACCGATTCTGGTGGAGTCTTCTCTGGCACCCGAGTTGACGACGGCGTCGACCAAGACCTGGAGGGGGTTCTGCTCGGTCAAGACGTGGACAATCTCGAGAGCATGCTGGATGATTCTGACGGCCTTCAACTTTTTACCGTTGTTTCTACCGTTCATCATCAAAGAGTTGGTCAATCTCTCGACGATGGGGCACTGGGCCTTTCTGAACCTCTTGCTGGCGTATCTGCCAGCAGTGTGCGGAACAAAGACGGGGGATCTGACCTGAATGTAGTCGACGAGAGACACGTCCTTGATCTCAACATCCTCAAAAGACCACTTGTTGAACAATTTGATCTCCCGCTGGGCGGCCTGGACACTGGCAGGGATGGGGGTGGCCAACTCGACCAACTGCAATTCCTCCTGGACAACAGGCTGTTCCTGTTCCTCCACGTATTGTTCCTCGGTGTCAGACATGATTAATGCGCGGAAATCGTTATCGGTGAGAGGAGGAGCGTGATTATGTTCCACAGTTGAGCCCGCGATTCGGCGCTCCGACGATTCTTCAAATTTTTCACGTCACGTGTCGGTATATAATATTCGTTTTTTGACATTTAGTAGCGGATATCTCAGCACGTCACGTGAAAACGTGTAAATTTCTGCGGTGCAAGCCCTCGTTTGGTCACGTGAAAACATCAAATGTAGCTTCAAGTGGGTATACAAGGCCCTTATAGTGTACTTATATACCCCAGTAGACCTTAAAAATGTATGCAAAGTTATATATTACATGACAATGAACATGGAGGGGCTTTTGATCGAGAAATTCTGACTTGTAAGAGCATTGTAGTGTTTAGGCGTCGATTACTACGCCCTGTCCGCATACATATGCATGGAAATGATACATTCACACACCTTCTGGATACTATAATCACTTCAACTGAGTTTGGTTATGAATAAACCCCCTTTATGGCGCTTAATGTCCTTGGAGAGGCCATTTTCGGTGATGTGCCCCAGCCATCGCTTATACTGCACATAATCGATCAAAGTTTTTATCGATGAAAATCCCTCATCCGCCCAATTAGGCAATGTAAATTCTATACCGGTGTCTGGGTACATCTGAGCATGGGTAAGGTCTCATTTGCTTAAATCAGATTGTCGATACCATAATCCACAACTCTTCATAGGAATCATGGAAATAGATTATGCCTCACTGTCGAGTGGACTGTAGCCTGCTTCGGCACACTGCTATTTGAGACTCAACTTGAGAACAAGGTCAAGCCACTGATACTTGCGATCTAACGCTTCGCTATCTCTTCAACGTCGTACCCCTCATGCTGTTCTCTCCTATACTCAGAAGCAGCGGTAATGTAATACGATTCAGCCACATTCGTCATCGCGATCCTCGTAACTTGACTGAATCACGCCTTGGACATGAATCGCTGTCTAGCACATGGAATTTACCAACCCAAGTAGGCTATTGTCAGTACGGGCCAGGTAACCGTACCTTTCTATCACGTAGTGCACACACCAAGGTAGGGAGAGACGTGCCTCGTCGATCAACCGTGCCAAGAATCACCCTCAAGACTAGCGATAATCGTACCTCATGGAAAAATAAATTTAGGTGCGAGGCTTGCACAATCGAGCACGTAAAAGTACGCTCCTTCGGCACATTTCAAGGGACAATCGTATCACAAAGTTTCAGGTATTTTACAAGGATCAGTGCACAATCTACGAACGTGATTGAGCCTCGAGCAAGGAGTCTAGACCTTGAGAGCTCTATCAATCGAAGGGCGGCAAGCCCCAATTGCCTGGCACATTCTATTGATCCGGTTGTGCCAAGCATTTTTATCCCAGACAAATCCCGGCTTCATACCACGCGAAATCTAGAAACAGCGGGGAAGCACAAGGTTTTTGCGTTGTACACAGAGACTAGCGTAAACATAGGGGTAACGCACGCCGATTCCACAGGAAGAAGCTTGACGATCGGGTACAGTTATTATCCAACGAATTCCATGACGTATTTTCGTGATTCGATGGAGGATTGTGGTGGAGCGCCCCTTGTATTTTTACGCATGAAATAATACAGGACCACATTTTCAGGACAAGGATTTGCATAGAATACGATAGGGAATTCCGATTTGCCCGTATCCAGCATTCTTTGGACTTGATGTTCCGAATTGCCATCGTTTTTTTGTTTGGTAAATGCTACAACATGGATCGACTTGTGGGTAGCGAGAGTGCCCGCCAGCTCAGCTACACAGCATACTAGCTACAATAGTTCTTCAAATGAACTCTAAACTCTGCTTGATATTTTTTCCACGTCAAGGATTGACCCCTGCAGTAACATTATCTCCGTGTGTGTGCACACTCAGACGTCACGAACGCCACCTTATCACTAATTTGCAGCTCGTGTACAACGGTTAATCATCATGGGATTTGTCAGATGAGTGGTGCGTTGAGAGTAGAGAATATGCCAACTCGGTAGTTGAGTAGTGACTTGTGCTCCACTGCGCCACCGGTGATTGCACCCACAGCGCAAAAATCTTTAATGTATTACCCCCAGAATATTTTCCGGGCGCAAAATCGTCAATTGATCCCCAGTCCACGGAAACGATTGTTCATACGAGTATATAAGACGCATGTGTTTTCCTCCAGCGCCTTCCCTTGGAAAGCCATTTTCCTGCCATGACTGACGTTGAAAAGAATGGAGTGATTGTAAGGTCCTCAAGCGAACTGTCAGCATCGCCTCTTCAAGCTGAAACAGAAAAGAAGGCGTCGCTTGTTACAACAGAAAGCCAATCGCCCGATTCAAAGGAAGGGCGGATCGCCGCGCTCCAGCAGGAATATGGCGTGGACGCTCGCAAGTTGATGTACAAGATCGACTTTTGCGTGATTATACCCTTTTGCGTCTTGAACCTTCTTTCCTTCTTGGACAGAGTCAACATAGGAAATGCCAATGTTTACGGCTTATCCAAATCGTTGGGCTTGAAGAATAGCCAGTACAACATTGCTCTCACGGCATTCTTTGCGCCATACTTTGTGTTTGAAGTCGTCAGCAATTATTTGATAAAGTTTGTCAAGCCCCGCAAGTGGCTCAGCTTCCTTGTTTTCGGTTTTGGGGTCGTGACTATTGGCATGGGTTTCGTGCGCACGTTTGGGGCCCTCGTTGCGTGCCGCTTTCTTGTGGGGATGACCGAGTCGGGCACGGTGCCTCTGATTTTCTACCTCATGGCCAGCTACTACACAAAGACCGAAGCGCAGCGGAGATTCCTGGTGTTCATTTCGGTCGCCGCGCTTGCCGGTGCCGCATCAGGCGCCATTGCCTATCGCATCAAAGATTTGGACGGCCACTTGGGTCTTGAATCGTGGCGCTGGATCTTTATTGTTGAAGGCATCGTCACCTGTATCTGTGCCATGGTGTTTTACTTTACGCTTGCAGAGTTCCCCGAGGAGGCCCGTTTCCTCACTGCCAACGAGCGGGCATACTTGAAGAAAAAGTTGGAGATTGATAACGGAGCTGCCTCTGCGTTTGAGGTCAACATCAAGCCGCGCGAAGTGTTGGCGTGTCTCACGGACTACTTGATCTGGCTTCCGGCGATCCAGTATTTCACCTTGATTGTGCCGGTATACGGCTACGCGTACTTTGCTGCGACGATTATCAAGGAGATGGGGTACACGGCGGTGAGCGCGCAGGCGCACCTGATATATCCGTGGCTCTTGGCGTTCTTCATGGTGACGGCGGTCGCGTTCGCGCTGGACTACCTGAAACTCCGTCTTCCCTATGTGTTGGGTCTGTGTGTGGTGACGCTTGCGGGCCTTGCGATGGTTATTGGCGCGCCTGATGCGCCCCGAGTGCGGTACGGCGGGTGTTTCCTTGCGGTGACCGGCCTCTTTACGGCGTTGCCGCTTGTAGTGTGCTGGCACTCGCTAAACATGGGCAGCCATGTGCGAAAGTCGGTGGGCACGGCGTGGCAGATTGGGTTCGGCAACTTGGGAGGGATCATTGCCACCTTCACGTTTTTGCTGAAGGAGTCGCCGCGCTACATCCGGGGCCTCACGGTGCTGATGTCAATGATTGGCGTTGCGATGGCGGCATCGGTCGTGTACTTTTTGGCGTTGCGATACCATAACCACCGGAAGCAAAAGCCCAGCTACCAAGCCCAGTTTGCGGCCATGAGCGAGCGCGACCAGTTGAACGCGGGAGACTTGAATCCATCTTTTCGGTACTTGTACTAGTCAAGTATATTTAATAGACAATAATAGACTGCTTAGCTTGACAATTAATAGACTGCTTATACCATTGATAGGCTGCTTAATTCGGGAGGCAATGTTGTGTTGATGAGTAGTAAGGCTGGTCCGAGATGTAAATGACAAGTTGAAGGGTATGGAAATGATTTGGAAAACCTCAGGCAGAGTGCGCGGCGATGTGAAGTTTGAACTGCAAGATAACCCATCATGACATACGGTGGGTAGATGACGCAGAAGCGGCATATACTTGGGGACGAGGAGGTAATCAGGATTCTTTATTGTGATGGCTTTTTGCGGATAGACTTGTACATAAGTTCGGCAATCGATGGATCGGGAATTACAGTAGTGATAAGGGTTCTAACTGCGTAATGAACAGAATCAGATGTGCGACTAAGAGGCGATGTTTCCAATCGTAGATGGGCTAACCGTTGTAAAACAACGATTCCATCTGTAAAAAGCGAACGTGCCTCGGGATCAGTTCGCCCGTTCCGAGGGT
The DNA here is from genome assembly GCA_030580355.1 of Debaryomycetaceae sp. yHKB357. Lineage (NCBI taxonomy): Eukaryota > Fungi > Ascomycota > Pichiomycetes > Serinales > Debaryomycetaceae > Debaryomycetaceae sp. yHKB357. The sequence continues at coordinate 2,996 of JAKTSS010000281.1, read as the reverse complement.
ATTTGGCAGTTCAGGATGCCTGCAGTAAAACTGTTGATATTGGACGATGTGTGTGTCTGCGTACGTTTAAGGGCGGAAAACGGTCAAGAACGTGGCTGCCGAGTTGACGGTTAGAGATAAGATTCGGTAAAAGTTAAGGCGTCAAGCTTGAATGAGCGAGTGATTGATAAGCTGTGGTGAGTGTAGGTGTATACACAAGCAAGAAGCTCACGGTGAGAGCCAGTTGGAAAACATGAGTGCCAGTTGGAAAATACGGTAAATCATCCCTTATCGAGTTACGAATTGCATATTTACGACAGTCGCACGGGATGAATCTTGAAGGTGAAGAATTCTGATCACTTGAAAAGTGTCAAGGCGTCCAAGGTGTGCATTGACTATCGCGGAGTAGCTATGAATATCTCTTCTTCACATTCGGTCATGGCCAGCCCAGGATGAACTGTGGCACAGATAATTTGAATTGAAGCAACTTTTGCAGCCAAATTTGAACTGGAAAAATCCACAAGGGGTCCTGTGAAAGTGTCGCGCACACTGTTCACGACACGTAGATTCAAATGCACGTGGGATCATTTAATGCAGCAAGCGGCTAGACCGGCCCACACATAAGTGTGTGTGGATCATTTGCATCCCGAAATCACGAGCCCAACAAGGTTGTCGTAATATTCTGGCATATAACTTATCGCGTGGCACGCCATGTACACGGAGTTGCCAGACACAGACGCAGTCGGTGATCCGCGACCATTTTGCAGTCAGTGATACTACATCAGTCAGTAGTATCATGGCTAATAGTAATCTTTGTAAAAGCCAGAAATAAACACTCCCAAATCCTTAGAAACCTTTGAGGAGATCGCATCAAGGATACGACGACCCGCGGAAGCCGTCGTCGCCTCAAATATACGACACGCACACAAAGGAAAGGCTCGTGCATGTGGTTGTGTTGATTTGTATTTGGACGAGAGGGAGAACGCGCCGACACGGCCGCTTCACCATGCCCAGCCCACGCTCAAACTGCGTTCGTGGCTTACCGCCTCGCTTGAGATCCGCGATTGTGCGCTGTTATCGATTGTATAATTTTTTCTCCAGGGGGGTTTGTCTCTATTTTCTCGCCGATTGTCGCTATTTTTCTGCGCGAAATCCGCGCAAGAGCTTCCTCGACTAGCAATTATTATCCGTAGAGACGAATATTTTTTGACCCTCTGGCGAGGCACGGGCCGCGACACGCGGTGTATTTATTAGAGATTGGCATGGCAGGTTGTCCAGATGGATCTGGCCACGCCACTCACAATTGGTCCGGCAAGTGTGTCTCTTTTTCGGCATGAGCACCAGCGAAAAGCCCTTGGCTTTGGATTCGAGCACGAGCCAGGTCTCGAACGACGACGCCAATCTCTTTGCCTCGATCCAGGCCGAGTACGGCGTGGACGACCGCAGATTGATGTACAAGATCGATGCGTGCGTGGTGCCCCCCTTTTGCCTCTTGTACTTTCTTTCGTTCTTGGACCGGGTCAACATCTCCAACGCCAATGTGTACGGTTTGTCGCAGACGTTGGGCCTACACGGGAACCAGTACAACATCGCCTTGACGGTATTTTTCGTGCCCTATGTGTTTTTCGAGGTTGCCAGCAACTACCTTATAAAGTTCATCAAGCCGCATATCTGGCTCAGCATGTTGCTCCTATCGTTTGGCGGGGTGTCGATCGGGATGGGGTTTGTGCAGAATTTCGGCGGCCTCGTTGCGTGCCGCTTTTTGGTGGGCGTTGCCGAGGCCGGCACGTTCCCGCTGATCTTCTACTTGCTATCCAACTACTACACAAAGGCCGAGTCGCAGCGCCGGTTCCTGGCCTTCTTTTCGGTGACGGCGCTTGCCGGGGCCGCTCTGGGCGCGATCGCGTACCGCGTGCACGAGTTGGACATGCGGTTGGGGCTCGAGTCGTGGAGATGGCTCTTTATCATTGAAGGGATCATCACCTGTGGGTGTGCGGTAATACTTTTCTTCACGATTGCCGACTTCCCGGAGCAGGCGCGGTTTCTTTCGGCGAACGAGCGCGAGTTCTTGAAGCGCAAGTTGGAGATCGCCAATGGATCAGAGTCGACGTTCCACATCAAGAACACGTTGAGCGAGGTGGCACACTGCTTCACCGACTACCTTATATGGCTTCCCTCGGTCATGTACTTTGGGTTGATCGTGCCCGGGTACGGCTACGCGTACTTTGCCGCGACGATCATCAAGGACATGGGGTATACGGCGCTCGACGCACAGGCGCACCTGATCTACCCGTGGCTCGCGGCGTTTGTGGTGATGAACAGCGTGGCGGTGGCGCTGGACTATACGCGGCGGCGGCTACCGTACATTTTGCTAATGTGCGTGATGGCGATTGGCGGGCTCGTGATGGTTATTGGCGCGGAGAGCCGGCCACGGGTGCAGTACGGCGGCTGTTTCCTTGCCGCGAGCGGGCTCTTTGCGGCGATGCCGCTCGTGGTGTGCTGGCACGCGATGAATATGGGAAGCCACTTGCGGAAATCTGTGGGGACGGCGTGGCAGATCGGGTTCGGTAACATTGGCGGGATAGTGGCGACGTTTATTTTCATGCAGAAGGACGCGCCGCAGTACTATCCCGGATTGGGGATCCTGATCGCGATGGTGGTGGTGACGATGGCGAGCTCGGGGGCGTACTTTTACGTGGTGAGACGCAACAACCACCGGAAATTGGAGGCCAGCTACCAGGCGCGGTTCCACAGCATGAGCGAGCGGGATCAGGTGAACGCCGGAGATAAGAACCCCAAGTTTAGATATTTGTACTAGAATAGGAAGTGAGGAACAACAAGAAGGGAGGGCGTAAAGCGTCGTAAATATCTTTTGCACCCAAATTCACGTGACCCGCTTAATAATACGATCAGAGTATTTTGTGGGCAGTGCTTTCAGCAGTGAAGGTAAACAGTGGAGTGAAGGTAAACAGAGTCCATGAGCTACAACCCACCCACCGGCGCGCCACCTTCATGGG
>JAKTSS010000280.1:0-17098 GCA_030580355.1 Debaryomycetaceae sp. yHKB357 | reverse complement strand
CACTCTAAGCTCTTCGCGACACAACTAACCAACTTATGGACCTCAAGCCGAACACGAAACTTTATAAGAGGCATATCACTTCCGGATAGACTTGACTTATGCCAATGTATCAAAATCTCAAGCTCACCAAACCGATCGAGTGGGAGTAAGATCTCGATGTAGTTCTCGAACAAATAATAAGCACTAGCTCAATACACCTTCAATAAATACTGATCTAGGGCCTTTCGATGGACCATACAAGTCGGGTACCGGTTTAATACAGTGAGAACAGGATGCTCTGACACAGTTCATAAGCCTTCAATTGGCATTGGCGTGGAAATTCACGTTGCAATTCCACCATGGGTTGGTCAAATGAGGAATTTATGTCCCGATGAAGTTCTCAAAACAACTAAGGGCACAAGTTTGAAGCCCTTTAATGGACCTATCAAGCCCTCCACTGGGCTAATCGAATGGGGATCGGATGCTCCGATATAGATTTTAGCCTCCAATAAGCGTTGATCTGGAGCCATTTCAAAGACTTCACAAGACCAGCATGTACTCGATTTGATAGAAATGTGATGCTTTTGTGAAATTCACAAGCCTGCGTTGGCTTGCGTCCTCTTTATTAACCTCACAAGCCGGTCGCTCATCAAAATGTGATGACCCGATAAAGTTGGCAAGCGTGCCGTAGCTTAACTAGACTATCGAACTTCATCTCAAGCTCACGACCGGATTGTTTGAATGGGGATTGAACAGCGCGATGTAGCTGACAAGCCTTCAATTAGCAATCAGTCTGAAGCTTTTCGATGGACCGCAAAAGCAGAGTACGGAATTAAAAGAATCGGGGCCAGTTGTTCCGAGAAATTTCTCAAGCCTGCAATTAGTATCAGTATAGAGTCTTCTCGATGGATCTCAAAAGACTAACAATCAATTGACCGAATGAGTATTGGATGTGTTTTCGATAACGTTCTCAGCCTCCAATTGGTGTTAGTCTAGGACCTTTCAGCGGATCACACAAGCCGATCACTCATCAGAATTGAATAGCTCGATCCGTTCCAAGCCCAGCACTCAATTGATCGAATGAGGATTAGATGTACCGAGAAAGTCTTCAAGCCTCCAATTGGCGTTAGTCTGGAGCCTCTTCGACGAATCTCACAAGCTGATCACTCATCAGGATTGAACATCCTAATCCGTTCCAAGTCTAGCTCTCAATTGATCGAATGGAGATTAGATGTACCGAGAAGGTTCACAAGTCTCCAATCAGTATCGGCCTAGAGTCTTTTTTATAAATACCACAAGCCCACCAACGAATTGATCGAATGAGGATGGACGCCTCGAGGAAATGAAGCCTTCAATTAGTGCCAGTCCGAAGCCTTTCCGACGGATCTCACAAGCCGATCACTTATCAGAATTGAACATCCCGATCCGTTTCAAGCCGAGCCCTCAATCTATCGGATGGGAATGAGACGTTCAGAAATGATTCACAAGCCTGCAATGAGCGAATGGCTTAGCGTTTTTGATGGATCACCAAGCCCACCACGGGACTGATCGAAGGGAACTCAATGTCCCAAGAAGGTTGACAAGCCTTCAATCAGTATTAGCCTAGAGACTTTTCGATAGACCTTAGAAGCCGAACACTTGTCAGAATGGAACATCCCGATCCCTTCAAGCCTAGCACTCAATTGATCAGACGGGGATCAGATGTCCCGATATGACACACAAGCCTGCAATAGGCAATTGGCGAGAGCTTTTCAGATAGACGTATCAAGCCCAAAAATAGATTGATCGAATGGGGATTGGAGGTCCGAGAATGTTGAGAAGCCGTCAAATAGTGTCAGTTTAGAGCATCTTCGACGGATCTTACAAGGGACCGATCGAAGGGGCTCTCAATGTCCGGAGAAAGTTTTCAAGCCTTGAATCAGAGTCAGCCTAAAGTATCTTCGATGGATCTTACAAGCCCACCACGGCACTGATCAAAGGAGTTTTTAATGTCCGGAAAAGTTTTCAAGCTTCGAATCAGAGTCATCCTAGAGTGTTCTTGACAAACATTAGAAGCACAGCCATCGATTGATCGAATGGGGATCGATGTCCCGTGAAATTTGACAAGCCTACAATCAGAACCGATCAAGAGTCATTTCGATAGATACCACAAGCCCACAGAATTCATCGAATGGGGATGTACGTCCCGTGAAATTTGACAAGCCCACAAAAAGGTCTTTGCAAAGTGTCCCGAGGAAGGACCCACTTTAGAAGTTTTTGAAAGGAAATGTGGCATCCCGATATCCCCTATTCGAGAAGCACATGCATTTGTGAGGGAGATTGCAGGCACATGCATTGATGATGGAGTTTGCATGCACAAGACACTTGTCATTTTCCGATTGCCTTTTCCAGCGGACGGCATGTTGGTCAATTGATAATGCTACGCATAGGCTGTGGTGAGCACCCGGTGCGACACCCATCAAGCATGCGGATGTGACGTAGACTGGGCATGCGACGTAGACTGGGCATGCGACGTAGACTGGGCATGCGACGTAGACTGGGCATTTGGACGTGAGATAGAATGGGCATGTGACGGATGTGATAAGCTACGCAGATAGTGGCCTGGACTTTGTGGCAGCTGCACGACGCCGCCCTAGAAATAGATTATAGTGCACACAACCGTGCAGCGCGCATAAAAGTGTCCCGAAACAGGCCGAGCACCTGATTTTTTACAAGAGGGTATTGTTGTGATAAGCTTATCACGCCTGAACGATTTTGGCCGAGGATGAAATGCGACAAGCCCACTGGCACGGGCCAAGAACCACAATATCCAGGCGGGCCGACGCAAGGGTATAGGGAATAGGCAACGAAAGCCACGGGGTCCAAAGTGCCGGCGGAACACGAAAAGAGTACACTGCATCGTATCCAATACGACGCCTCTGATTGGCCAGCAGATCATACTCCCAACAGTGGGCAGCGCAGGATCGGTGGATAAACAGTAGAGAACGGGCGGCTATTGTATGATTAGGAGCAATTGTGCGGGATAATGCAGCGGAACACAATAGGGCGGAACAGGGGCAATTGCAAATCCGCGATTAAGCGATGGGCAGGAGAGGGGAATGCCCGGGCGGTCGGAAGACAATTGGCATGTTGTGCTTTAACGCCGTCATGCGACAAGAGAGGACAAGAAGAGTGTTGCCCGAGTACACAAAACCCGTCGAGAACAAGTAAAAATAAAGAAGCGTAAAGCGGAAAATACCGATTAGTGCACGCCACGTCAGATCTGGGAATGTAGCACAAAGCCGCAAGTGCTATAGCCAAGACGCTGCTAGAGCCTAATCTATGAGGAATGCTACCGAGGCTGCCGGTGGATGCGCCCACACGATCAGGGATGCAAGCAGGAATACGAATGACGCGTGGTCGTGTTGAATTCTCCAGTTGATTGAGAAATACGCGGGGAGCCGCCCCATGACGCAGATGGTAGACGAGTTAGGGTATGGGGGCTGTGGTGGGTGGCTGGGTTCATGCGGATCGTAGACGAGTTGGGGTAGGTGGCTGGGGTATGCACACGATCAATCGGGTGAAGGGACGCAGCCATGGGGGAATTGCGATTGGTGGCCGCATTGGATTACAGCGGGAGAAGACAGGCATAGAGGACGCGACGGTGATTTGGAATAGTGGCGAACAATACACGAATATTTTCCGCCAGGGCGCCAAATTAGAGCCGATTTTGTGGACTTGCTAGAGAAAAAACAAAAATACCGTATTGGGAAGGAAGCGGCAATTATGGGTAAGCCTACCCTCGGCGGGGAAGGAATTTGGAGCACCGAGTGAAAGACAAGAGGAGGCTGAAACGCGGCGGCGCAGCGAAGACGCCGGGGATGTTGCGAGAGCAAGTGTTTTGTAGTAGAAGGGGAAAAAGAGGAGACCCGCGGATCGGGAAGAACAGCAATAAGCAAGGAGAGATGCAGAAAATAATTAGGCCAGACGACGACGCGATCTGATGGGACATGACCATAATAGCGAAATACGGTAGTACGAGAAGTTGAAACGGCGCGGGACTAGGTGACGCATGGAAGTATCCGGCGCCAGTAGTCGAAAGGGGCATTGCACAGTGGCTTGGCCGAGGGATAGAGACATGGCGTTGGACGCGGGTGTTTTGCACCGCGAATTAGAGATGAAAAAATCACAAGAAGCAATAGAAATCGGCTTGGAAAAGTAAATTTTGCAGGCACGCCCGCAGCAGGACGGCTTTCCAGGGCAAAAAAGCAAGGCGGCGGCAGAAAAAAAGAACCACCATGTGAAGAAATTACTTTTTCTGCCGCGTGTAGCAGTGCGCATCCTCCGGTGTGCGCAGCCCAAACGGCCTGAGTCAGCACACCAGGCACCTTCCGCTTACGGGCGTTTGGGAAACACCGCGACAATATCCAGGGCTCCTCGTGTTGTTTCAGACTGCGACTTGGCCGCAACACTTTTCGCTTCAATTGTCGTCCGCTTTTCCACTTCTCTTCTACTCGTCGCTCGCTCCAGCACCCCACCTCCTCCCTCGCTAGAACCCACACGCACCACCGCGACTTGTGCTCTATTTTTTTCTGCTGCCCTCCTCTCGCTTCTACGCGACTGAAATTCCTATTCATCTTTGCTGTCCTCTGATCTGTCTGCTCCTGATCATCTTCCATTCTCTGATCATCTTCATTCTCTGATCATCTTCATTCTCTGATCATCTTCATTCTCTGGTCATCTTCATTCTCTGGTCATCTTCATTCTCTGATCATCTTACATTCCCTCCCTCCATCCTCCACACCCACCTCCCTCCATCCATGTCTCTCGTCAACGATGAGAACCTATTCAACATCAAGCGCGTCAAGGATGCCGTGCCGCCTCCCGCGGATTGCCCGGACTCCCGCGTTTACCTCGGCAACATATCAAACCAGCAACTGCATATCTCCAACACCAACCCCCTTCCTCCCTCTTCTTCTTCCTCTTCCTCCTCTGCATCTCTATCTGTCCCGGCGCCCCTCTTGAAGAAGGCCCGTCCGGGCCCCCTCTCCGACCCCGCGTCTCTGTCCTCGGATCGCCGCCCGCTCTTGCTCAAACCTAACGCGCTCTCTAATATCCCCATTGCTAAATCTGCCGCTGACCTCAAATCATGTCCCCTGGCCGATACCCTCGCGCCCATTCCCGCAGTGCCCTCCCGCCTACCGCAGAAACGCCAGGCCACCGAATCGTCCACAAACTTGGTCGAGAAGATCCATGCCCGCAACGATAGCGTCGCCAGCGTCTCCAGCGTCTCCAGCAACGGCTACAAAAAGTCCCGGCTCATTGACTATGAGTGGCAGGACTTGGACGAGGAGGACGCCGACGATCCCCTCATGGTCAGTGAGTACGTGGGTGAGATCTTTGCCTACATGTATGACTTGGAGCAGCGCATGTTGCCTGACGCAGACTACTGGCTGAAGCAGAAACACCTAAAGCCGAAAATGCGCACCATCCTCGTGGACTGGCTCGTGGAAATGCACTTGCGTTTCCGCTTGCTACCGGAATCCCTCTTTCTCGCTCTCAACATCATGGACCGCTTCATGCTGGTCGAGGTCGTCCAGACCGATAAGCTACAACTACTCGCGACCGCGTCCTTGTTCATCGCAGCCAAATACGAAGAGGTCTTTTCTCCCAGCGTGAAAAACTATGCATACTTTACCGAGGGTAACGCTACCGAAGACGACATCATAAAGGCGGAAAAGTACATCCTCACCGTCCTCAACTTTGACCTCAACTATCCCAACCCCATGAACTTTTTGAGGCGCATCTCCAAGGCCGACGACTATGACGTCCAGTCCCGCACCTTGGGCAAGTACCTCTTGGAAATCACCGCCGTAGACTATAACTTTATCGGCGTGCGTCCCCTGCTCTGCTGTGCCGCCGCCATGTACTTGGCCCGCCTCATCTTGGGCAAGCTGCCCGTGTGGAACGGCAACTTGATCCACTACTCGGGCGGCTACCGCGTCGCAGACTTTGCCCGCTGCGCAGAGTGCTTGCTCCACTACCTCGTGGGCCCCGTCGAGCACGACGAGTTCTTCAAAAAGTACCTGACCCGCAAATTCATGAAGGCCAGTCTCTTGTGCCGCAACTGGGCTAAAAAGTTTGTCGCCTCGGGCAAAAACTTGGTCGACGAGTCGCTCCTGACCCACCGCATCTCCCTTGCGCCGTCGTTCGAGGAACCCAATTGTTGATGCGTCCTGCTCCTTTTCTAAAAGTGAGTACGTCCTTTGCTAGGACACACACTCTCTGTGATGTGCATTAATCAACACAATCTGCAAACGGTCCTCCTCCTCCGGACATGTTACCCTTGACTCTGCTCCATGCTAACCTTGACTCTGCTCCTTGTTACCCTTGACTCTGCTCCATGTGCTACCCCATAGACTCGGCTTCACGTTGCCTCACTGACTCTGCTCTAAATGCTACACTCTTCTACACATGCTTCTCTGTGCTTGTGAGACTGTCCTATTTCCTACCGTATAGTGCTACTCTCACCACACCTCCGTCTGGTGCTTCTCATAACTCACAGTGCGGTGCTTCCCTCACCTCCCTACACCTTGCGAAGTATGCTTTTTCTTGCTTCTCAAGTATATATACCGGCCATAGTAATAAACGCCTTCCCATTCCTCGCAGTAGTGTTCCACTCCCTGTAAACTGTAAACAACTGTGTTGGCTTTGCGTCACCGGGACATTTACGGCCGAATGCGCGACACGCTTTCTTCCAATTTGCAACGTCGCGTCTGTGTGGGAAAAACGTTCCCTGCCGTATTCTGACCGTATAAATTCCCCGTATCGTTGTTGCCGGTGTGTTTACTTTTTAGTTTCTTTTGTTGGTCCCACATACCGTTTCAGTGTGGTGATGCTGCACTAGTGCGTCAGCATCGTTCCCCTCTCTGTCAATGAGGTTCTAGAATCGCAGGTGGCGAATCCCTTACTAGGCCTGTATAGTGGTATTTGCATTGCAAAAGGTTGTCGTCTTATCAAGTCAACTGATCGCATCAGAGGGAGAAAATCATAATCAAAGTAAGGCATAACTATAGTACTATCAGTATGCCCGTGGACTTTGCTACGTGACACCCCAGCATTAACGCAACCATTGCTTTCCCGAAGAGATCTAAATAGTTATATGGTTTGAGGTGCAAACAGCCATCTCTAGTGCACCAGTTCTATTGTTCGATGATGGATGGAGGACTGGTCCCGGTCAGTGCCTCGAGTAGATACTGTAACTACAGTATTTAGGCGGTATAATTCTACTACAATTAACAGGGCAGAATTCGAGTAATTGGCCGGTGCTGCCTATTTTCACTTCTCTCTCACCGGATGGGCGATGAACATCTCACAATTCAGCTATTATTACGGCCTTTTTCTTGTTATTCTTAAAGCGATCTGAGATCGGACTCAATCTTTAAGATCAATAGACCACAAATGAGCGTTTGAATTGTGCTTTGAGATGCGATCTATGCGCTGCTCTTCATCTCGCTCAAGAATAAGCGGGATCCAAGTCGCGACGACCACATTGCAGATCTCACTCATGTGCCTTGGTAGTTGCATCTGGCTCCCCGCACGATCGGCTTGATCGGCCTCATCAGGGCACTCACTTAGTGGCAAATTCAGGAGAATACCACAAGCAATCGCACGAGAATCGATGTTTGCAAATCGTTGGTCACGTGATTAGTGATCATCACACGAAAGTGGGCTCCCACAACTGCAAGACTCTTTCACTCCCAATGTTTGCCCACTTGACATTCTTGGTGATTTCAGATTCAACGTTAGCTCCGGACTCTGCGACCTTGGATGACCTTCTACTGACATTATCTAGTCACGGTGACCCTTCGGTAATCGTGAAGCCCCCAAACGATACAACCCATTATTTGCAAGACGCGTCTGTGGCAAAAAAACGCGTCTCCCACATCATCGCAAACACGGTAGAGTTCAAAGAATACGACGATGCAAAGAAAGCAATGATACCTGTGACCTCTCCAGAATGGATCCATGACTCTATCGCTCACAAACGCGCCCTCGCCCTCAACAAGTACTCCCCAGACCCTCGCTACTTTTTGCGCGACTGCTTCGTTTGTGTCGCCGATAACTTGCCGCTCGGCGACAAGGAACTCATTTACGCGGCTGTCCGTGCGTACGGTGGATTGTTCCTAGACGATCTCACTCGCTACACTACTCATCTCATCGCGGTCGACATGTCAAATGAAAAGAGCATCATTGCAGCAGCAGTGGCAGCAAATTCCCCGGATCATAACAGCCCTAAAATCAAAATCAAAATCGTGCTCCCGCATTGGATAGACCATTGCCTAACGCTCGGCCGTAAACTCGACGAATCTCCCTATCTCTTGCCAAATCCGTCGCTTACGTTGGCGTCCTTGCCCCCGGATCCATCGCCAGACTTTGGGTTCCTTGCCAACTCATCGCACTTGCTCAGTGCTTTGGGCGATGATCAGGGCGAGCGGTCGCTCTTACTCGCTAATAAACGCGTCTTTTTGGCTTCAGACTATAATCTCTCGGAACGGCTCGTGTCTTCGATTCACCACTTTATCGAGCGCCACGGCGGGATCGTGGCAGAGTCAATGGATCCTGTCAGTGTCAATGTCTACGTGGGCAAACTCCGCGCGGGCGATTCCTATAGTCTCGCGTGCTCCAATCCTAAAATCGATGTAGGCACCTTGCAGTGGCTCTACCATGTGGTGGTGTCGCAAAAATACATTCTGCCGCTCTCCTCAAACTTGCTACACTATCCGGTACCTCCTGCACCGCTCCCACAATTCGCCAATATCTCCATTTCCGTCACAAACTATTCCGGCGACGCTCGTGCCTACTTGTCAAAGCTCGTATCGTACTTGGGCGGCACTTTTACTGGCAGTCTCACCCGGAAAACTGATTACTTGGTAGCGGCGAGTCCCACTGGCAAAAAGTACGATACCGCAAAGACAAGGTGGTGTGATGCAGAGGGGAAGCCATTAATCACTATTGTAAGCCATACGTGGCTAGAGGAATGCTATGCCCGCTGGGAAATGCTCGGCGCAACGGCTAAACCTGAATTCCAATGTTTGAACGAGCCGGAACGCATACTAGGCACCACCAAGCTCGATCCGATAGTATTGCAAAAGTGGTTTCAACCGATTAAACGTGCTACTGCTGAAAAGTGTGATCAGACCAATATTGCCGACAGCATGAGCGAAGACGAGTCGCAAAAACCATGTGGAGATAATATGAACCAAAATGGGATGCGACGTGGTGATCTGACCCAGGAGAGGCCACAGGAGCCGCGCCGAGACATTCTAGGCTCCAGCACACCAGAGCCCCGCAATACCACAAGTAGCTCACTACACTCCCCCGAACCTGTTACAATACCAGTTGACAACGCGTCTGATCCGGAGCCTGTTTCAGTACCTGTTGACAAATCCGATGCCAAACAAATTTCGACCCCAGAATCTGCTAAGACACCAGAACCTAGTCCTAGTCACGATTCAATCTCTACTCCAGACTCTCTTGATAAGGAGAACGGTAACTCTGAGAATTCGGACCAATCCCTACGTCGCTACGGAGGCAGATCAGCGGCCAAGAAGGCGGCCCTGAAACTACACGAAAACATGGCCGACTTGCGACTGTTTACCGAGGCTAAAAAGAGTGCAAAGCTAATGCAATCGTATATGGGCGAATTGCAGGAGCCGGCCGAGCCGGTGGTCAAGCGGAAAGCTAGTGAAGATCCTACACAAACATCTACTAAAAAACGCCCTAAATCCAACGGGAAAGCGGCATCACAAGAATTGCCGTACGCTATCACGGCCATCATCACTGGGTGCGAGAAAATCGTTCAGCCCAGCAAATCCGATTTGCTGGCACTCGCTGCCGTGGGTGTCACTCTCGTTACGGATTTGCTGCCGAAAGTTCCAATTAACACCATAATCGCTCCAAAAGTGTTGCGGACGGAAAAGTTCTTGCGCAGTCTAGGCTGCGTCGACCGTGTTATTCACCCCTCCTTTATCGAGACACTTCTTTCAAAGAAGGACATGCATTTGCCTGCTGACTGCGAACCTCTGGCATTTTCCCTCGATAAGATTATTCCAATAGCAGAAATCAATGCTGAGCTCGGGCAACTGCCCGATAGTAATGGTTTGATTTCGATTCTACTGTCTGCTAACAAGGGCTCAGTCTTTAGTGGCATTTCCATGAACTTATCAGCCAACTTGAATGGCGGCGCACCAACCATTTCAAGGATCCTCGCGGACCATGGCATGGATCAGTGTGCGACCTTGAAGCACACAATGTCGGCACCCGCATTGAAGAGGACAGCGCTCGCCACCGGGGGGCTACCACTGGTATCGCGGATATTGGTTGCTCACAAAACCAAAGACGCCAAGCTCGTGAAGAGTTTCCGCACTGCATTCGCGAATAAAGAAGTGATGGTTGTGGAATGGGACTGGTGCGTGAAATCAATATTTAGCATGCTGCTTGTCCCCTTTGGGCCGTATGTTATTGACTAGTAGGCTGACACAGCAGTACCATTGCGAATGCTCCCCGGAAGATTAGAGGTTTTGCAGATATGTGTCAACAAATGATTAATCGAACCTCTAATGCCGTAGGAATTAAATATTCTCTACAATCATAGAAAAAAGGGCTATTGATCTTCCCTTTGTGCGATTAGTAACATACGCACCCTTCACGTCTGCGCAATATTTTGCAGCCAATTTTTGCAGCCATTTTTTTCGCAGCATTTTGCAAACGGCGGCATGGATCTTTGAAACAGGAGTGTTAGCATCGGTCTCCAACCTACCGAAAGAAGAAATTTAGACGACTCTATTCGCATTATCGAGTTATGACAATTATATACCAGCCTAGTTGGGATATCAGAGCATTCTGAGAATATTTTTGTGCGCTATTACTTAAATATCAATCAAGCTTTGGCTTTCCTTTGGTGGAGCATTACCTGCGGGATGCCCATTGCCGAAACCGTATCCTGTTGGAGCATTTGCAAGGCGCTGTGGGGCAAACTGGTCTTGCCCCTGGTATCCGACGCCCGTATTCAAGAAAGGATTGCCTGTGGCATTCGAGCTGAGCTTTTGGCGGTCACCCGTGTTTTGCTTGAATCCTGTGCCACTGGAGTTGACAAACGTCTGGGTCTGGGTATGCTGGTGAGGGATGCGGGTGGCACCGGTGTTACCAAAAGTATCAACGCCCGTGCCCTGGGCCAATAAATTGTTGAGTTCCGAGTGAGTGCTGTCGTTGAAGCGAGAGGAAGATGTGTTTTGCGGCTTGAGGGACGCAGGATCCACTTCGGTCTGCGCTTGTGCTTGTAATTGAGCCTGTTTCTGGGCCTGTTGCTGGGCCTGTAGTTGTTGTTGTCGAAGAAGCATTTGCTGGTATTGAAATGCTTGCTGCTGCTGCTGCTGCTGCTGCAGGCTAATGTCAAGCAAAGACGGAGCCAGATTAGAAGGTTTAGCGGCCGGAGCGTTCATCGCGAACGGATTATTAGTGCCTGTTTGCAAAGGCTGCAACTCCTGTGCTGCTGGCTGTTGAGCAAACTGTTGCATCAGGTAAGGATCTTGCTGGTGGAAGCCAGTGAACTGGGGCTGCGACTGCGGCTGGTACATTCCGGTGGCGAAAGGTACCTGAATAGGGTTACCAAACATGTCCAACTGCTGCTGTGGTTGCTGTGTGAACTGGGGCTGCTGCACCTGGTAGAAATCCTGCTGCATGGGCTGGTAAAAGCCGGTGACATAGTATTGTTGGGGAGCGGGTGGTCCGCTCAAGTCGAGCAAGTCTACGCTCTGGTTCGCGCGCGACTTGCGCAACTCTTCTTCCTCCTTTGATAACCTGATAGCAGCCTCTAGGTCAGGGTCGTCCTGCAGTGCTGCCAAGCGGCGGCGCTCTTCTTCTGCGGTGATGCGAGACAACTCCAAGGCGCGCTGAAACTCTTCGTCGGAATCGGTGGCGGCAGTATCTTCTCTTTCGCGCCGAGATGGCCTCGGACGGTCTTCTGCCATGGGCTCTGCACGACGACGGCGACCAGATTTCAGATCCTTAGCCAACTGGCGTTCGTGCTTGAGCCGCTCATCGTCACGCAAAAGAGAAACAAGTTCCTTTGCTTTGACACGGATGATAGCGCCCTGATCGGCGCCAATTTCGTCGACATGAATAAACTCACGCAAGGTTTTGATGAGATACAAGTTGTCCTTAGCCCAAAGAACACACTTTTCCAGTCCGAAACGGACCAAATAGTCCAACATGGTCAAGGATTTCGCGATATGGCGCCAGTTTTTGCCCTTGTCGTTAAGACGACGATCTAACATATCCATGATCTCCAAGAACTCAGTTTGGAACAGATAAGTGTAGGCCGCGATCTCATCCATCTCCAAGGTGCTGGGACCTGCGGCATCGTTTGAAGTAGCGTTCCGGACTAGGACCTGTACCGAAGAGTACCCATTTGCCACGTTTTTGATGGATCGTACAAGTGATTTTGACATTTGCGGCCCGGCTTGTATTGAGAGTATGAAGTCGGAGAAGTAATAGGGATGTGTGCGTGGGTGTGGTGTGGCGGCAACGATTGTTCTTTTGCGATCGTCTCTGAATTTACGAAACTCCGCCGCTATTGGTGATTATATGCAGGTTGGGGTATGTGGTTAGCGCACTACCTATGGTAGTGCATATAATGTGGGGGAGGATTTCTCTTATCGTGTGAAATGTTCTTATCGCGGGAGGAATATTGTAGTGTTGGAGGAATATCAGTGTGGGAGGAATATTCTTGAAGCGTGATGGGAATGTCCCGCAGACCTTAGTCGAGGGCATCTTTGTATTGTTTTCCTGCTGATGATCTTCACTGCTGTGAGGAACACGTCTCCCACCCCGCCCTCCGCCGATCATTGCACAAGCTGACATCTCAACGCTTTTTCCAAAACATTCAGCGTATGAGGCCATCCTCGATGTCAAGTTCCTACAAACAAACATCGTATCTCACGCCCTATATCTCATAATGACTTACTACTCTTGAGCCGGTGTGTCTCGCTCGGCCCTTCAAAAGCTCACACCGGCCCAGCCAATCGGGATATCGATCCCGGACTATGCACAGGAACTTTGTTTACGTGCGGGACATCCGGACTTTTCACGTCAAATACGATGCGTCTCCATTTGAGGCCGGATAGAAGAAAGCGCAAATCTTCAATGGGTCACCATCAGCGAGATCCAAAAGTCGCTAGCCGAATTTTCCACGAATATAGGCTTAACAAGACATGATAGATATGATTTGGCTCTTATCCTTAATTCACTCGGCGGATCCTACTCGAGCGCTGATGGGATGGGGAACCTACGTATTCAACGACGGCAATTATACCTTACTAGGTGATAGTTTCTCGGGGAATCAAACAATCGATTGCATTTGCGAATTGAATCATACCATATCGATCGAGAGACTCCATTGAAGTCCAATCCCCATGCAAGCTCCAGTGAACGTGTGGGTGTACAAAGAATTCAGAGACGACTTTGACCACAAAAGTGACTTTATTCTCAAGCTACACAAATTCTTCACCGGTGATGGCATGAAGTTCAGCAAGTATAACATCATGCGTCACACGAGCTACGCCACTCGCCGATGGAGAGGCGCGAATTTTGATTTCGAGAGGAACATGCTGTACTTACCCAGCAGCGGCCGTAATCATAGTGCAGATGGTTGTGCTAACCCTCGAGAAGATAAATCGAACGAGATCGTCATTAAAGGTGGTTGGACTAGTCGCGGAACGGTTTCAAGGACGGGGCTTACCGGGCTGCTCTTTGAGGAGCTATCCATTCTGCACTGATAATGTTGACATTCAATTCGACCATCGCTTTTGTATTTTCCGCGAAAGATATCTTCTGGCCGATCCTCAGCGTAAAGTTCTGGAAGACCCTTGGACCTGGCCCTGACATGATAATTCGAGAGGGAGCCTCCCTAGTTCATGGTTCATAGCTAAATGCTTGCGCTCACGATACGCTCCAGCTAGGTAAGATGCTTTCTCGCACTATACAGCTCGAAAACAAGTATGGCACTCTATGGGATCAAAAATTGAAGGACCTCGTCGGGACAGGGTACAGGGGCGGAGGTTATTCCGTAGGCTCGAGAGCAGCCGGATGAGAAAAATCACCTTCGCAAGTCATGAGCCCGACACCTGAGTGGAATTAAACCCCTACCTCGACACGATCCCATCCGGCTTTGACGACGTTTTATGAGGTCCTCAATCTAACGTCAATTCTAATCGCACGATACCATATTTCGGCACGAGTGGCCAGTCAGTAAGTGGTCTCATTTCTCAGGATTTTTCTTTACTTGCTGAGGCACGCACCTCACGATAGAAAGGAATCAGGCGGGAATTGCTCTATCGTGCGAGGAATCCTCATTCGGTACTGGCGTTTGAGAGAAATACTAGGCCTCAACGGGAACTTGGCGCAATCGCCATGTAAAGAATATCATTATGTCGTGTAAATTGAAAATGTCAAGAAGGTATATATTAGTACATTAGATTAACGAGATCAAGGTCTTGATTCTTGCCCACGATGGTCGTATCTCGGAGCCAGTTCACCTGGTTCATGACAAAGACGCACACAGGGCCCCTGTCTAGGCCGGCAAAATGGCTCATTTCCACTTTCTGCTCGCAAAGCGCCTGCTGCACACGCGTCCACATCAAGAGCTCAAAGTCGGTATACTCTGGCGTATATTTGTCGCCATCTAGACGCATACTCGCTATTGCAAGCTTGCCGTACATGCGGTACGAGAGCCGGTTCAATTCGTGGTCGTAAATGTTTCCTCCATATAGACTGAGCGGATCAATTTTTGGGAAATTGCAGTGCATGGAAAAGGAGCTGAGGGTGGAGCTTCCAGAAAAGAACTCCTTGTCGACCTTGTTCAAGAGATGGATCTGATCGTTTTGCGGCCTGGGCTTATCCGTCAAGGGGATAACTATCTGCTCCATAAAGACTTTGTAGTCTTCAACGGGGTCAACGTGACGCATTCCCACTCCGTGGAACTCGCCATTGGTATCGTGGTATCCTGCGGTGCGGATCGAAGCATGGGTCTGGTAGAATGGCTTCTTCAAGACCGTAGCAGCCGTGACGAACGTGTCCTTATCTCCCTCTCCCGGGGCACCTAACGAGAATAAGCGGTAGTAAAGCTTGGGTCCAAACACGTTATAGTATAGAGCGAGCAACAAGACCTGGCCGTGACTCTTTTTGCTGACCATCAACTGGCCCAGCTCTGCCGATAAGTTGGGGACTGCTCCGTGGAAATCGTGGTAATTGAGCTTGTCGGCGTCCAGCTGTGAGAGGGGCGTGTCGCTCGGGTGGGGGAACAATGGGAACTTGCCGTACCGCGCTCGCCTCGTCTCGTCGACGGGGATATGAATCAGAGAGTAGTAGTATGGGGAGAATGTCCGTTCCCAGTAGTCGGGCCACGAGATCAAGCCGTGGCGGTGGTACACTTCGCTATCGAACACGTGCTGAGGGTTCTGCAACAAGACATTATCGGCGTCCAACAAGAGCACATTCTCGAACGATGATGCCAAGATGGCGAGCGACTTGTACTGGTAAGTCTTGAACTTGTTCTCCCAAGAGCGGGCCACTTTAGAGCCGAGCGCGTGTGGGAGTATGACACATTGGGCATTATATTGAGGGAGCACATGAGTACACCAATGCTCGTCACCCTCATAGTCTTTGAGAGAAGGAATGAGAACCTCTACGGGGAGAGTACAACCGGCATCACGCATGAAAAGAACATTGAGGTGTGCGAGCCACAGGTAACTGCCTCCGCCGACGATGACAATGCCGTTTGTGTTGGGAGAGTAGACCGAGGACGGCAACGATTTCGGCAAGGCGTCGAGAACCATTTGGTGTTTCCGCGAGAGTTCCAGCTGGAACTTATCCGAGACAACAGCCTTTGCGAGCAAGTGAGGTTTTGAGTGCTTGACGAACTTGTCATCGTCCACCTGCTGGAACTGAACAGCCTTATCGATTTCCTCGGCGGACATTTCAAAGTTGTGGGCGTCGAAGATGTGGAATATCTCGCTCCAGAAATTTGCGGCATCGACCGCCTGACGATTGATGCTTGAGCCTATTTTCGGGGAGTGATGGGGCTTTGAGGAGGAGGAAGAGAAGGCTTTCGAGCTCTCGAATATGGACACGTTATTATAGCGGAAGAAGTAGTGAGCGACGCAAATCCAAAGGGAGGCAATCGCCAATACGGCGACTACAAGAGTGCGGTTCCGCATTCACCAGCGTTCAAGAGGTGGTAAGGGGAGGGGCGATTCCGAAAGGAATATTCAGGGCGATGGCGTAGGTACTTGCTCTTGGAGATGGAGCATAAATGGTGGTGAGGCTGGGGAAATCTCGGATTCCAGCACGAGAAAAGGTTCGGTCTACGCTAGAGGACTCGAAACGTGTAGATCGAGACAGATCGGTTGAGGGTGATAACCAGGAAAAAATGGTGAAAGTTCACTATTGAGGTTGCTCGGCAATCCCGAAGGTTTTTGTGGCATTCCGGTAAGAAAAAAAGAAAACGTTGCGCATGGCGAATTTCTTTGGTGAATTGTAAGATTGACGGCGATAACCCGTGCACTATACTACGCTATGCTGCGCCACGCAATGACCTCGAAAACGGCCTGTAACTCGTAGTGGGGATTTCTCCGTCAACCCTGGGGTGCTGTTCTCCATCTATATTCATGAAGCGTGATTCGCACTAGCAAAGGGCCTCTATTTACGCGAGCGAGCGCATTTTGTCCCTCTTTTTTTTCGTCACTCTGGACTGATGGCTTTCCAGGTTTGACATCGATTGTTCTCCTTTGGATCAGATGACGGTAGGACACAACGTGATGTAGCATGTTGATCACTCTGCCTGGAAAAGTACACTAGATAGTCTCTGCTGCACCTCGGTTCACCTTTTCTTTTCGGCATTTGCCAGAAAATACGAGCCCTCGTACATTTCGTTAAACCCCGCTGCAGAGCATTTCTCGCTACATCGCTACTTTCACCACGTATGATCCGTACAAGGGACCTTGCGGAAAGTGTTGCCGCATGCACCTTACCTTCTGCTAACTGTATCCAGACTTGTACCATTGATTGCGAGGCTTCTAGT
>JAKTSS010000279.1:0-17102 GCA_030580355.1 Debaryomycetaceae sp. yHKB357 | reverse complement strand
TTGTAGTACGTCTCTTGCGCCGATTTCATATTCAAATTACTGATTTCCTTCGCCATGGTGTGAGGCGATATTACAATGCTCAAAAAGGTGAACTGCAGTCTGATGAGGTTGAAATTGAAGCTGCGCCCGCTTTCATCAAAGTAAATGTTTGTGTAGTTGTTACCAATGTGTCGCTTTTTGGAGACTAGTTGTGATTCCTCGCTACCAGGCCCCATCATGGACGCCACATGGAAAATAACCTGAGTTATTTGATCCCGCCAGTACCGCGCGTATTGGCCGTCGGTATCGTTCAAGGTATCTAGTCCGCCCACGTACTCGTTATCTGCTCCTTTTAAGCGCAAAAGAGTACCGAGATTGCCCACAAAGTGATGATACTCTAGCAGCCCGCCGGTGTTGGCCAATATTTGGCTCTCAGATGTTTGACGGGGCCCGATATATATGACGCCCACCTTGTGGATCTCTGTGGCCGGTGTTCGATCGAGAACCGCAACGGCACGTTGAAGTTTTTCATCGTTTGACGGAAGGATGGTAATACCGGCTCGGCGAAAGTCTTCGTGGAAAAGCACACTCGTCAACTCGTGGGCATTTTCAAAGCGTTTGTGAACTGCAACCTCGGTGGCGCCAGTCGGACGACGTGTGACGACGCTGGTACCATCGTTTGCCACGCTCACGATCAGACTCTGTCTTATCCAATGCTGGTACTTTTCAAACGAGTAACGAGTTTTGAAAGCGATAGGGTCCTCCAGAAAAGTGAATCTGCTGATAAAGTCCAAGCAACCCTCAATCTGATTTTTCGCTTCCTCCAGGTCATTGTGCGCCAATTGACAAAGACACTTTTCCATAAAGGGGACTATGGAGTTCCTGTCGTTAATGTGAATTTTGAGAAACCAGTTTGATACCACCGAATACAGAATCGCAAGGGTGTACTGAAGCAAGACGGGAGACAAGAACGTAGTCTCTGTCGTAGATGGACTCTGCTCCACCTCCGCGTCTTCGCCATGCAGATGAGTCGTGGTCGCGCCATTAAAATCAGCGTCGCTATCCTGTCGCTGTTTTGCTTGACTAATTTCGATATATTTGAAGGCGATAGCGATTACTCGCTTGTATTCGTCGAGGGTAAAATTAGACGTGAGAGCAGGTAACCGACACAATGCTAACAAAAACTCAAGGGTGTGGGCAATGGTATAGGAGCTGGATATTTTGGTCTGTAATTTGGCCAATATGACCAGCAAGTACTTTTTGATGGAGAGGGGCATGGCGTAGCAGCAAACCGTAAGAATATTGATGCAGGGCACACCTGTCTTATCCCACGAGGAAAGACCGAATATTAGCAGATTAACAATCTGATCCGTGTCGCGCTTTGTAAAAATATGATTGTATCCCAAAAGGGCCAGCATTGTGCGCACAAGAGCGACTTGCAAATCCCCCCTTGTAATCTTCGCGGGTAGTGTAAGCGAGAGTGGCAAATGAAGCGTTATCTGATCACATATTATGGCCCGAAGACGCACAATTTGCAGCTGAGCACCGTCGAATAAGGCCAAATTAGACAATTGCGGACAAAAGTGAGCCAACACATACAGGTAAACCTCCCAGTCAATAAACAGCAGCAAGATTTCTAGAACAATATCGAACCATTGCGAAACATCAAGATCCAGCTGCGCCGTAGTGCCGCAAATAATGCCTGAAGCTGGCAAGTCTAACAAGGAGGTGGGAAGGTACATTGGGCATTCCGGATGCTGCCAAAGCGCCAAGGAACTGATTTGGCCGTAACGCTTCAAGGTTGTAGCTAAGCCAATCATGTCTTGAGGATCAGTAAAGTATGCGTGCTTTGAATGTGTGCACCGAAGACGCAGAAGACACTTGCAAACCACAAGCAATGCTCTGTGGTTTTTGCTAATACTATAGCGCGCAATCTTCAAGAGAAGGGCATACAGTAGATTAGCTTTTTCGGCGCAGTTCGACGCAACAGACTCTAGGAGCAGAAGCGCCACAGACTCCGCGATTGGTTCGAGGTGCAGCGGTGAACTAGGTTGACCGATTTCTGATTCTGGGGGCCCGGCGCTGACGATTCCATCAATTTTCTGACACATTCTGGTATAAATAGTGATTGAAGCGGTGCGAGAAATAGGGCCAAAAATGGTAGTCATGATGGATCTTGTCACTGTGATATCTCGTTCAGGAGTGGCGAGCGAGAGTAAGCTGAAGAATGGCTCTGCCTCTGTCAAATTAAGCTCCGACATGCACAAGTTGAATGATAAAGCATCGTCAAAGACCTCAAGACAATGCAACTGAGTCTCTGTAGAGCAATCTTGGTGAAAAAGACGCGTAAGTTTCTGGGGATGAATTTTCCGTTCTGGATTGATGCAGACGCACAATTTCTCCGAGATGTAGTGATTAAAAATGAATTTGAATGCTTCGTTGTCGATACTGGTGGAGTTTTCCAACAAAAAATCAATAAGATCTTCTTTTGAGGCTTGTATTTGGCGGTTCTCATGGTGGGTGATGAGGATTTGTGAGATTTTGCGAATACAATCTCGATTCAGATTATTTGCAGCATGGCATAGCTTAAGTAATGAGTATATTGAAAAGGAGCCGTACCAGAATTGGAATGGTAAAACTGACGATACCCTCAAATTCGATACCCCGAAACTCAGAGGGTACTCTTTTTGGCTCAATAATGAAAGTAAAATGTTCAAGAAAGCGGTTGAAAATTTGGTGTTCTTAGTGAGAAGAATATCGTGAACAGTTTGCGTGAAAAGAGCACCGGCATACGCTTGGGCGACATCATCTCTGGCTGAAACCGCAATGAGGAGATGACTAGCAGCGTGCATGGCGCCTATTTGTATATGAGAATCTGGATGGTCCTTAATCGTGCGACAAAGGCAAGTTGCGAGCTCTGTTGGAGCAAGGCGGCTCAAGCATTTGGTTGTTTCGATAGCTTTAGGTTCCATAGAGGTGCAGAATGCGGTACAGACAAGATTTGTCAAGTCGGGGCCTAAATCCACAGGCCATACGCCGACCATTGCCGCTGCATTCAAGATGAGTATTATTGGTAGTCTATACTGTTCGGTTGTGATAGAGCGAGATATCCTAAGTGCTTGACGGATTAATGATTCAATTGTAGTGTCTCCAATTACCAACCGATTATGCTCAATAAAGGCAGAAGCGAGGGTCAAGAGAGTCGGGAGTGTTGGATGCGATGCTGGAATTAGGTCTAGAGCAGAGACCATGAACCGGCCAATATTGTTTTCGGTATGGCAAAAATCAAAAAGCTCTTTCCCATCGTCTGTCAAAACCACAATCGCTTCGAGAAACAAATCGAAATCGGGATCAAAGGGGTCTAGAGAGCAATTGTGGAATATATCAGCCCAATAAAGGGCACGACTAGTATTCAGATGCTCGTCGAACATGATGCATTGAATCAATAAGCGCAAAGCCAGGCGGCGGGGTGCCAGGGCAACGCCGGACTTTATCATATCACGACTAGACCGCCATATATCTATGATGCACAGGATGACATGCAGTGATATCAATGGGCTCAACGCCTCAATGGCTTTAATTCGGGTACTCAAAGGTTTACGAGGATGTATATCACTCAAAAGATTCTTCACATCGACGTTTGAGCGCACGGGTTTGGGAGCGAGATGCGCCGGAACCGATGGGGGCGCATTCTGAGGTTTCAACGACTTTGTTAAGGATTTGAAGACAGATCCAATCCCCGAAGCAGAACGAGTAGACGGAGGTCTATGGCTTGACATGTAAGACCCCGTGGAACGACTTTGATTAGCATGAGCTGAGTTCACGTTGCGGGTGATAAGATTAGCTTGTGACACAATCTGCGAAAAAAGCAATATGCTTAATCCTGTATTATTATATTAACATGGGAAGTCCGTATTAAATAACTCAAGACGTCCGTATTGAAGATCGCAGCACCATACACAGTCGTACTCCATACATCATAACCTTGTTGTCAGAGATACGGTAGCCGGTGTATACATACGTCCTGAACCACTTTAAAGAGCAGAGCGAACGAGCATTCTAGAAAGTCTACAATCATAACCTGCTAATCTATTTTCGAAATGAATGCGTCGTCTACTCCTCCTTGTATGGCACGCTTCGACGCCCCCGTGCACGAGCCGATCTTGGGTGTTCTAACCCGCTCGTAATCAGTCTTGTACCAAGAGCCCTCATAGACTTGTTCCCCAGCTTTGAATGTCTTTTCTTTTCTTTTCTTTGTATGGCTGAGCTGCCTGTGGCATGCTCTTCGAAGAAGCGTCAAGCAAGGCAGACGCGTGGGCACCCCGCTCAAGCTGAACTTTGATAAGGTGTATGCGGTACCCAAGAAAGGGCGGTTAGTCAACACCTGATGGTGACACTACCCAATCCTCCTTGTTTAGATCGTGATGGACAAAATCAGCACCACGTGTTGTATAGTCGAGCATGCCACGGCTTGTTGCGGAGTATACGTCTCTCCTCGGCCAATTCTCGCTTCAACGCTTCGATATCCGTTTCGCGCCGGCCCAGGTCGATATCGATTTCACGCGCTCGGACAAACAAGATATAGTTTTTCCGCCAAATCTTGTGGCCCACGTAAAAGATCAAGAGAATGACAAAGCCGAGATAGTTTTGGAAAAAGCTCAGGGCATTGGGCTTTTTCCCCAAGGGCCATACCGAAAGCCAAAACTGCGCAATGAGCACAAGGGTATTGAGAACCACCCCAAACCATGATCCAACGACGCCCGTTTGCGATGCAAACGGCAATTCTAGCGTGTCGCGACCTTGCAAACTCAAGGCCTTGCGGAACCGAATGTGCGCCATGCAAATTGAGATCCACGTGAAGATCGAGCTGAGGCCAGAAATAGAAAGCAACCACGCAAACACTTGGTCCTGCTTACCGGTAGCCGCTATAAAAGAAATGAGGCCAAAAGCGTTGGTAATGAGAATGGCAACCAACGGACGGCCGGCGCGATCAATGTACCCGCATATTTTCGGAGCTAGCCCTTGTTGCGACAAGGCGGTGAGGGTTCGCGAGGTGGCGTACACTGAGGAAGAACCTACCGAGACGACCGATATGAGGATCACCGCGTTCATGACGGACGGCAATCCGCCAATACCGCCATCGCGAATAGCAATCACGAACGGCGACGCAAGCACCCCTGACCCATCGAGATTGGGTGAATTTGACGGTACCAAAAAGGTGATCAAGGTGAGCGACACCATGTAGAACATGAGAATGCGCCAAAAGACTTGCTTGGTCGCTTTAGGAAGCGACTTGCGCGGATTGTCTGCCTCGGCCGCGGTGAGTCCCACCAATTCGGTGCCTCCGAAACTGAATGCAGCCGTGACAAACACCGAGGCCACCCCTTTGAAGCCGTTGGCGAACGCGCCCGGATCGTGCCAGAACTTGGTGCCGTGGTGGACGTGGTTGGGAGCTCCGCCGGCCGCCAAAACCAACAGCACTAGGATGAATCCAATAACCGCCAACACCTTGAGGGTCGAGAACACAAATTCGGCCTCGCCGTATGCGCGCACTCCGAAAAAGTTGATGGATATGACAATCACATACAATATCGCGATCCAGACATCGGGGTTGATGGTGGTGTTCCAAAACTGTATAGCGATGGATGCCGCGACCAATTCTAGGGGCAAAAGCACCAAAAACTGGAAAAAGTAGTTCCAGGCGACGGCGAATCCCACGCTGGGATCAATGAATCGACTTGCATACACGTTGAAGGAGCCGCTGATGGGGAACGTGACCGCCAACTCGGCCATCGCCTGGACCGTGCACAATATCAGGCCGCCCATGAGGGCCCATGCGATGATGATCCCGCCGGGGCCTCCGGTCGCGAGCGCGGACCCCGTACCAATCAACAACCCCAGGCCGATGGAACTGGCAATAGCAATCATTTGCAAGTGGCGGTTTTTGAGCTTGCGTTTCAAAGGCGCATTAGCAGTATTTGCGTTTATACGGTCGAGATCTGTTAGGAGCTCGATCAGCTCGTCTTGTGGTTCCACGTGGGCGGGTTTGAAGGAATTTTTGAAGGAGCGCCATTTCGACAGCAGTGGTGAGTCATGAGGGTGGGTCGGGTACGACAGTTCTTGTATGCTTTCCGGAGAATATTCTCGGTCGAATAGCTCAAGATCTTTCGACGATGGGCTTTTGGTCATTTCAGAGCCCTTTTCGTAGGAAAATAGCCGTTAGCGGTGGGGGAGCTTGTCGCAAGCGAAAAAGCGCAGCATATCGATGCCCGGTGCTGTCACGGCGAAATGTCAAACGCACGTGGTCGCGCGTGTAGTTTGGGAATATTCCGAGAAGTAGGGGTTAAAAAACATCCATGCCGCAATAGTAATCCAACCCATTCCCCGGCCCAACAGAAATCCTCAGCCAAAGAGCAAGTCCATGGTCCAACAGAAGCCGCCGCCATACGTGATCCGTAGGAGGAGAGACCTCAACCATGCCGGTCTGATTCTCGCCATAAATACCCCGCAATTTGTGCCCTCATGCTCGATTCCGATGCCCCACTTTATCGACTGGCGAACCTGACAGGACCCCCAAATGTTCCACCACTTGTGGCGCTGGCACACTCCTTGCCGCTGCAAGTTCTTGGTGAGAGGCCCGGTGGGCCCTGCGATGTAGCGCCATCCGCCGAGCAAAAAGTAGCGCTGACGGCGGTCGGAGGCCGGGAGTTGCGGATTGCCCCAGCGGCCGCGATACTCTAGCCAGTCGCCGTACCGGGCCTCGCGACCCACGTGTGCTTTTTTCCGGTTAAAAGTTGCGGGACACGCCTTGTGTCCGTCGAATGTGTAGCCCAAGTAGTTCTGAGCGGGGTCCCAGAGAGGTCCGCGATCGGTAAAGTCCGAGAGAATGCCGTACGGCAAGTCGTGAGGGTGCTGGCCGACCGAGACGTAGTTTGCGTGGGTGCCCCGTGCACTGTAGAGCACAGGGCGGCGGCCCGACTTTTCCAAGTTTGAGTAGCGGTACGCGCCGCCGCCTCCGTGGGCCGACATCCACACCACCGTCGGCTGGCCGTGGAAGAAACGGACTAGAGAATGCTCCCAGTCGCCGACGTGGTTGCCGTACGGGCCCGTGCCCATCACGTAAGGGCCGAGGTTGAAGGCGTAGAAGTAAAAGTAAAAGACGTCCACCCAGCCGTTACCCTTATCGACGACGATGATGGTGGCTGGCGCCTGTGAGATGGCCCCGTCGGTCAACAGGGGCTGGTTTCTGTGACCGGTGATCCACTCGGGGTCACTGCTAAAGTCGTGGTTGGCCTCGAGGAACGCATCGTGCGGAAGCGCCGATAAATCCGAGAGAGTTAGACGCGGTGGCGCGTTGGCAATGGGGGAGCCGTCCAGGTCTACGGCGTGGAAATGAGTGACGTACTCTGCGATATCACAGGGCATGTACTGTTCTTCCGAGTAGAGATGTATGAGGGGCGCATAGTCTAGGGCATAGTCCGGAATCTGGCCGGGCTGTATAGACTCAGTGGTCACCTCGGAGAAGCCGTGTATTGCATGATGGATATCCACCTCGTAAAAGTCGCCCTGTATTGCATTATGATGATCTCTGACGGTATCTAGTATGGACTTTGCCGCTACACCACATAGTACGACCAAGAGTGCTTGCCATCGCATAGTAAAGTCGCTACCCCACAATTCTTACTGGGCTGGGGGAAAGGAAAAAAAATAACAATCGTTTAGCGAAAAAAACCACGTCACGTGAGTGGGCTCAGAAGACAAACACCTGGTCTGCAAGCTTGGAGACGGGCCGTGCCTTCTCGTACCCGAGCAGGACGGCGGCCTTCTTCATAGCGCTAATCATTGGGGGAGGCCCGCATAAGAGGAGCTTGGTATTGTCGAGCGCGGGCGGCAAGAACTCTCCCATCAACTCCGGCGTCACGAACCCCACGCTTCCCTCCCACTTTTCCGGCGCCTGGTTCAACACGTAGTGCACCTTGAACTGGTTCGGGTGCTGGTGCGCCCACTTGTCCAACTCGCTCTTCAAGAGAATGTCCTGGTCGGTCACGTTCGCGTAGATCAACTTGATAACAGTCCTGTCCTGCGGATTCCGCATGATGGCCGATATGATCTGGTACATGGGCGCGATGCCGGTGCCTCCCGCGATCATTCCAAGCAGACGCACGAGATTGGGCGTGTACATGAAAAAGCCCTTGGGGCCCCGAAAGTTGACGTGGTCGCCGACCTTGCATGCGTCCACGTGGCGAGAGATGTTGCCGTTCTCGTACGTCTTGATCAAGAGATCAAAGTATCCGCGCTCCTCGTTGGTCGATATCGGGGTGTACGACCGCACGATTTCCTTCCCGTCAATGGTGGCCCCGATGGACACGTGCTGTCCGATCGGCAAGTTCAAGGTGTCGCTGCTCCGCGGCAAGCCAAAGCGGTATATGGCCGAATTGTGGCTGACGGCGGTCTTCTCCACGAGCGGGAATCCGCGAAAGCGCACGGGGTCCAAGACGGGTGTGTTCTTTTGGTTCTGGCGGTAAAAGTACAAGGCGATGAAGCCGCCTATAAGACACACTGCGGTGGCAAAGACCACCAACGGGTTGGCTTCGGACGCAGCACTCAGCATGACCAGCAGCAGGTTGGAATACCAGAGGGTCGCTCGGGCTAGGGAATGTGCTGGGAAGCGATGCGATCGGACCGTGAGGGGGGAAAATTGTCGCGCGTTCCGAGTCGGATACACTTTCCAATGTGCAGGAAAATCGCATGATCCGAATCACCCCATGCCACATCAGTTTAAAAAAAATGCCACATCGAGTCCTCGGAGGTGCATGTCCATGGGTCAGATCTCGCATTCCTCCCTCTCTGACTTCCACAAGCTCTGCGATCACTCAGCATACTTGGGCGCACGTAAATTTAACTCGGGACAGACATCCCAAGTAGCTCTACATGTATCGCGAACGCGATCGTTAGATTCCTCATTGATGCTTGGCCTTGGAAATTTAGTCCATCAAGTTCATTTCCCATTGACATTCTTCACTAAATTGAGTAAATACTGTCCCTAGAATGCCTTCCCTCACCTTGTAGTGCCTTTCCCGTCACACGGTCAGTAAACGTGTCGGACACTCTACGGTCTCTGGAAATAATTTTCACCTTGAGCCCCTACTTTGCTTATCTTGAAGCGTACCTTTGCAGGGGCCCACACCATGAAGCCAGAGGTAATGCTTACTGAGCTCGTCCTCCAAATTTTTCACGTCCTCCGTGGCCAAAAGCTCGCCCCGCAATCTCCGCGCGACATACTCAAAGAAATGGTCCGGTAGTTGCGGGGAATGTTCAAAGGTTTCAACAGGATACGTGCCTATATCGCGCCAGCCTTCGAGCCACAAACGCATTATACTCGTGTCTTCATAATCTGGTCTTGGCGTTCTAGCCTCGAGGGCTATCCAATATAGTCGGTCCAAGGGAGCTACACATGGGTCGAGCCTGAGACCCGGGTTGAATCCTTTGATCTTGTAATCCTCCTCGGATGACGCTTCTTCGGTAGCGACCTTGCTCCGCAGCTCGGTAATGTCCTTGATCTCCAGTCGCACCCTTTCAATCATACTCGTCAATTCAGCGTCCATCACACTCTCCGGCGCGTCTCCAGGATGCTCCCTGTAAAAGTCGCGGTACGCGTCAGAGAGAAGTTTTTCAATATACGTATTCTCTTTGGTATCTTTGATCAACTTGAATAGTCTCTGGCCAATGTATTCCAAAAATTCATCTGCCACACTGCACTCCCCAGTAGAACAATATTGCGTCTCCCCGAACGCGGTCCCTTCTTTCTTCCAAGCGTAAGCTATCGCAAGATCGACCGTGGCATCCTTAGAGTTGTTCGCATCAAGCCCAATTAAGAAAAGCCTGTCCAATGGGGATAACAAAGGGTCAAACTTGTCATTCTGCGCCACTGCAGAAGGAGCCAAGCTCGGTTTTCTACCACGTGTGAGCAGGCGTGAATCGGTATTGCCCCTTTTGAAATCGGCAAGCGAATGAGTGGCGGCCTCTGGCAACTGGTCAGCCGTCTGTGCAAACGACACGCATGTCAACATAAAGGCGGAAATAAGCGATACCCATAACATGATTGCGCTTAATATGAAAGCTTTGGGAGGCACGGATTGCGAGGGATTTATACATTCTCCTCGCATAGCTCGTGGCGTGGCTGTTACCTTGTGAAAGTGCGCCCAACCCCAAGTATCGTCCCAACTTGTTTGAGGAACCGAGTAATTGCACATGAGTTTCAAGTCTTGTTCTTGACCCTCGGCACAGGTGTTGCGTGTTATTGCTGTAACGATGTGGAATACACTACAAAAATCCACATCGTTGGCTCCCTGTGAGGTACGTAAGTCAAGGAGCGGTCGAGTTTCACACAGTGTGGGCGTGAAAGAATAGATCTTTAGGAGGAATGTACGAAATGGAATTGCCCCTCATATGCTTGGCGTTGGTAGGAGTAGCCGCACCGTCTCAAAAGTCGAGGCCAGGCACAAGGTCATGCGGCGGGTAACTTCACAAACGCGACAGGTGTCGCCAAAGTATTCGAATGACCAGCTTCGTTTCGAAATTTCAAGGTGCAAATATCCGTCTAGGTGGCCACTGTAATCGGTAACAACGCATATTTGTCATATGAAACTGCCAACTTGTTTGACAGAGGACTCGGCGTCACGCGTTCCGTTCACAGCTAGTTCACAGTGTTGGCATTTTGCCAAAAATCTCAAGTCCTACACATACCCAAGAAGTAACCCTAGACTTTGAAAAATGTATAGGCACCACAGCTTTAAGAGGCTGAGTGTTTCGCTGTACTTTGCGATAGTCTTGAGCTGGTGAGTATATCAGTTCCTCGGTTCTCGACTACGGCAAAAACCTCAAACTCTGTAATCAGTATTCTGTGCTACTATTGTGACTCGTCGCTTTGTTTTATCTCGCCGCCAGCAAAATCCCCATCAGTTTTGTCGAGTTTCATTGTTTTATGTGTGCCATCGTGTCAATTTCTACCATAATTGACTTTATGTGTTCGTACTGGCTGTCGCGTGTAGCTTGGATCGGATGCCACTGCGATCATCGAGCGATACACCAGGTATCGGTCGCAATTTCCCCAACGTCGCTTTACATTAATTTATATTTGGCTGCAAAAAATGACCAAATTTTACAGAAATAACTTCAGAAATCGAATCTCAAATTAAAGAGATTATCTATTGTCTAACTTCTGCCGAATGAACGCGTCTAGTGCATTGCTTGAGAGAAATTACATGTCTCGTGGAAATTGGTCCGAAAAGGTGGTCTTCGAATAAAAAACTATCATATTTTTGCAAAATATACAAATTTCAGTAGTCCCTCCAAAATTTCTGGGTAGAGTACAGCGAAAACAAATACCTCAACTGCTTTACATGGAGAGATTCGTTGTATTGATCTCAAAGACACAATTGCAGTTGTCTGGGAACTTTGGATTGCAGTAGTAAAACGGTTATGGATGTTTCGTAAAAAATCACCCTTTCTTTTCCTCGAGGTAGACACGCGGAAACACAATGTCGAGTGTGATGGAACGTGTTACGCGATGAGAAAAACAATAATGCTATCTCGACAATAGTTTATCTGTCTTCAACTCTTGCTGATAATCCTTATAACACGGCTTTACTTGCAGAGCTAGTCAGATCACTTTTAACCGGGTCTTCCATATACTGTGATATGTCCAAGATGTTTAGATGATTGATTGGAATACACAATCTGACCTGAACTTTAAGCGAAGCGATAGTAGCACTGCCACGATAGATACCAATCGATTAGTATAAATACCAAGGCAGGGCGCTTCATCAACGGAATCAATATCACCACCTTTCCCCTAGTTTCCAATCGTGATGAAGTTTATCCTTGTTCAAGCAATCCTTTTCTTTTTTGGCTATTGCGCTGGCAACACCGCCAGTCCGTCGCCCCTGGAAATTGCGTCGCTCGGGGAGACCGATGAGTTGCTTGCAGAGTGCTTCAAGCGCAGATGCGACCCGAGCGAGCCCGAGCAATGCTGGAAGCATTTTGAAGAGTGTGCGGCCAGCTCTCACCTCACGAACGAGGACTTTGACTGGATCATCGAGTACGATGTGTGGGCAAGGGCCGTGCAGGAGGAGGACGGTATTGAGGGTGTTGCCGCCGCCGCAGCGTTCTGCCGCATCGGGAAGCACCAGTATTCGGGCATTGGAGAGTACGTGTGTCCACTTGTTCTAAAGCTTAGCAGTCAGTAAGGCGGTGTCTTGATAGTGTGTTTATTTGCGTGAATCAAAGTTTATGAGTGAATTGTGAAATGGCTGCAAAAAAATGCAAGCCCAAGAGGGACTGTTAAAGATCCATAGTGCAATACTTGAAGAAGAATCCAGAACATGAGAACAATATTCAGATTGTCACGGCATTTTAGTGTTGCGGTCAGGATATTGAACCTTGAGCACCTGAACGGAGTATTTTTGAGAGACACCGATAGTGCGAGAAAACCCGGCGAAGACCACAATTGGCCATCGGATTCCGTTAAAAAGTGGTAGGAACCTTTTTTTAACGTATTGTTATGCATTCTATTGTTGTTGTTGACGATGTATTACAAGACGACCAACAAACGCATGTATTACAATGTCTATTGGAGACCAGGCGCCTCTTGCACTCGATTTTCATTTTCATGTTCATTTTCATTTTCATGTTCATTTCCATTTCCATTTCCATTTCCATTTCAATTTCCATTTTCATTTCCATCTCCATTTCCACCTCCATCTCGGTCTCCGTCCACATCCTGAACGGTCCACAGGCCGGTGATGTCCCACCGGGACCCCGGCGCGTTTGCACTGACGTATTTCACAAACTTGAGCACCTGGGGGTCTCGCACCATGAGGGTGAGCTGGTTGTATTTGCACTGGCAAGTGTAGACGACGCTATCGTCGGGGTTGCTTTGCAGGCGGTACACGGCCGGATCACTTGCCGAGTCTTCGTCGCTGGTGACCATACACAACTCGTAGCCGCCAAACTCGCCCAGGTCCCAACTTTCCGGCTTTGACGCGGTCGGGGTCAAGCCGAGAGTGGCTTCGAGGAGGACGGACAAGTTTTTGGACCCGTCGGCGGACCAGGTCGGGGCCAGGTCCATTGCTGTTGCGAGGATAAAGTCGTGGCCGGGGCGGAAGCGCCGCACCAACACCTGGTCGGCGGTGACGATCAAGCTGGTGACAGCGGCAAGCCATTTTTTGAACGCCTGCGACCGCAAAAAGGCGGCAAGCGCCACGAGCTGCTGCTCGTGCTCGAGCGGCGAATCGATTGTGGAGAAGGAGGGCCCTTCGGAAGGGCCCACGGCGTTGCGGGCGTGGATGGAGTCGGGCGAAACGCCAAAGTGAGAGGTTCCGTCAATGTAAAAGTAGCGCTGCTTGTGCGGAGGCATGGCGCACTTCCACGGATGAGCAGCGTGCAGTGCCGACGGGGGTATTGCCGTGGTGATTTCGTGGTGCCGGATCGCGGAATGGAGGGCGTTGGCGCAGCGCTCGTGCAAAAAGTCGCGCAATTCTACCACCGACTCTGCGGAAAAGACCTTTACGAGGTTACTGATGCTGGCCGGGTCCAAGTAGACGGGGTTGATGAACTGGCGGAGGTAGTGGGTGTCACTGTGAGAAAGCTGCGGCAAAGAGCGCAAGTGCTGGATCTGGAACGGGGGCGTGGGCGTGCGTATAGGCTTTGGGAAGTCGTATTCGACGAGCAGCAGAGACTCGAGCTGGCTGAGGGTGGAGCGGGCGGCCTGCTGCTGTTCCTCGCCCGGGACGTAGCCCGGTTCGCCCGGCTGCGGGATGTGGAACCATCCCTGGACGGTGAGGCGCTGCTTGTCCACTCGGACCTCCTCGACATCGTGGAACAGGACACCGGGCTGGACCGTGAAAAAAGCCACCTGGTTGAATTGGGGCACCAATTTATGCAGAAAGTCTGGGGCGGGGACGTTGGGGACAATTTTGGGTAGTAGGCGGAGGGCGCCGCCGTATTTCTCCTTCCAAGTTTTGTCAGGGTCCGGCATGTACAAGATGAAACTGACGCGGCGGGACCCGATGACGTCGTCGTGGGTCAAGAGATGGCAGCCCTGGGAGTAGAAGTTGACGGCCATATCGGTCTTGACGCCGCTGAGGGGGCCGCATTGGGTAACGGTCGAGATAAAGTTGCGAAAGTCGGACGAGTAGATTGCTTCGCGCAATTGGCAGAGGGAGGGAAGCCGTTGCAAATCCGACCAGTCTAGGCCGGAGAGGTTAGCCAAGTCGCCCAGCTGGAAGACTTTATATATATCGGTTTCCTTTTTTGTGAAGGCGACCTGGGTCAAGACTTCGCGGCGAACACTACGCAAGAGCGAATCGTCGAAAATGTCGCGAACCGTTCCCCAGCGGTAAGGCTGGGAATTTGCGATGGACAGGGTGAGAGAGCGGATGAAGGCGGGATCCCAGATTTTGGCATTGAACAGGGCTTTTGGGGATGGGGTCTCATTATGGGGAGAAGCGACTTTTGGGGTCTCATTATGGGGAGAAGCGACTTTCGGGGTCATATTATGGGGAGAAGCGACCTTTGGGGTCTCGTCATGGGGAGGAGCGACCTTCGAGGTCTCATCACGCGACGGAGCGACTTTTTTGGAGACGGTGTCCGGATTGAGGTCCAATTCCCGTTTCATGGTGTTAGATCTGTCACGGAGAAGAGAAGAAGAAGAGAAGAAGAAGTAGAGAAGAAGAAGAAGAAGAGAAGAAAAGTCTGAGAAAGTTGATGGATGCAAAAAATCATATGATCTCTCTCTGCAGTACACACTACCTGCAGTACGCCTACCTGCAGTACACACTACCTGCAGTACCGTAATATACTGAAATGTGGGGAAACTTTTTTCTACGCTTCCTACGATAAGCATGCCCGAGGACGCGATCTTGTACAGCGTTGACGGCGGCATTGCGACCATCACCTTGAACCGGCCGAAGCGGCTCAACGCGCTCGACAACGACCAGTACATCTTGTTGGGCCAGCTCATGACCCGCGCCGACTGCGACCCCGCCACCACCGTCACCATCCTCCAGGCCACGGGGCGCATGTTCTCCGCGGGCGCGGACATTGTCGGCGACAAGGTCTCCAGCGTGCCCACCGCGAACCCGGAGAAGTTCTGGCTCGAGAACTTTGTCGCGCGCAACGTCTACTTGGCCGACTGCTTTCACAACCACACCAAGGTGCTCGTGGCCGCGCTCAACGGGCCGGTCTTTGGCTTCACCGCGTCGCTCGTGCTCATGTGTGACTTGGTGTACGCCGTCAGCCTCGACAAGATCTACCTCTCCGCGCCGTTCGCGGCGCACGGCGTCGTGGCCGAGGGCGCCGCGTCCGCCACGCTTTTCACCCGCCTCGGGTGGACCCGTGCGGCGGAGGCCCTCTTGCTCTGCAAGAAGATCTCGGGCCGCGAGTTGCACGCCGCGGGTGTCATATCCCACGCGTTTGACGGCGAGGTGTTGACCACTCTGGACTTTAACAAGGCCGTTCGCGCGAAAATGGTAGACTATATGCAGTACCTACACCGTCCCAGCGTGCTCATGAACAAGCAGCTCTTGAAGGTGAACCGCGACACGGCGGTGAATGCCGCGAGCACGCGCGAGGTGATCAAGACCATGAACAACTTTGTCAAGGGGATTCCACAGAAACGCTTCCAGCAGTCCATGGCCGCGTCTAGATCAAAATTGTGACATGTCACGTGATAATTCCTGAAACACGTGACTAAGGTTATCGACACGTGACTATTGCTATCAGCACGTGACTGAATTTTCCAGTTCCCAAAGGGGTCATGAGTCATCTTTGCATTGTAAGCAAGCAGCTGTATATTGTAAGCTATATATTACGTAGCGTCGTCTCTTCAAGTGATATCTCCTTCGTACTCACCCCGATGACGGACACTCCAGACTCGCTCAAGTCGTACAGCTCCGTCGTGGACTTGCAACTGCCCCGCTGGATCATCCAAAAGTTTGGCGGCACCTCCGTCGGCAAGTTCTCCAAGGAGATTGTCGACGATATCGTGCGCGAGTGGCTGCGCCTGTCGCGTGTCGCCGTCGTGTGCTCCGCCCGCTCCTCCCACTCAAAGACTGAGGGCACCACCTCGCGCTTGCTCCGCGCCGCCGACGCCGCCTCCCTCAACGGCGACTTTGACTCGCTTCTCGTGGCCATCCAGGACGACCATTTGCACAATGCAAACAACGTACACAGCCTGAAGGAAAAGCTTGCCCTCGAAATCGCCACCCTCAAGGAAATCGAGCGCGCCCGCGACCTCTTGCACGCGTCCCAGGTCATTGGCGAGGTCTCGCCTCGCACCTTGGACTCCATCATGTCCGTCGGCGAAAAGTTGTCCTGCCTCTACATGGCCCTGCTCATGCGTGATCGCGGCGTCCCCGCGGAGTACGTCGACCTCTCCGACATCATCCCCCTCGACTATGACGCGTCCAAAGGCTTCAACGACGAGTTCTACGTCTATCTTGCAAACGCCTTGGCCCAGCGCGTATTGGCCGTAGACCCCTCAGTAGTGCCCGTTCTCACCGGCTACTTTGGCCTTGTCCCCGGCGGCTTGCTCAACGGCGTCGGCCGCGGCTACACCGATCTCTGCGCCGCGCTAGTCGCCGTGGGCGTCCAGGCCGAAGAGCTCCAGGTCTGGAAGGAGGTCGACGGCATCTTCACCGCCGATCCGCGTAAGGTCCCCAATGCCCGCGTCTTGGACACCGTCACCCCGGAGGAGGCCGCAGAACTCACCTACTATGGCCTGGAGGTCATTCACCCCTTCACCATGGAACAGGTCATTCGCGCGCGCATCCCCATCCGCATCAAGAACGTTGAGAATCCCAGCGGCAACGGCACCATGATCTACCCGGACAATATGGGCCGCAAGGGCGTCCCCCCCCCCCCCCCCCCGCCCCCAGCGGGCGCAACAATTTCCCCGAAAAACACCACCGCCCCCCAACCCCGGGCGGGCACCGCCCCCCCCCCCCAACAGAACAACCGCGCCAACAAAATACCATCCCACCAAAAAGACCCACCGCACGGACTCCCCGCCCCAACCTTCACCACCCGGGCTAAACCCGAGTATGGTGGCTGCCCACCCTCCC